>JAJOZX010011659.1:102500-113766 GCA_023014485.1 Bathynomus jamesi
GGTCTGGCCCAGGAGCCTTAAACGCGCTCAGTTTGTCTATTCTATCGGCAACGACTGTCGCGGTACATCTAACACTATCCAGGCCAGCACCTTCGTGCCTCACGCCTGGCTCGGGGATGACGCGGGTATCCTCCCTGGTGAACACTCCCGCAAAGTACTCATTAAGCACATTAGCGATGTCCGCGTCGGAGGTCCGCAGAACGCCGCTTCCGTCCTTTAACGGTCCTATCATGCTTCTAATGGGCTTTCTACTATTAACATAACTGAAGAACTCCTTAGGGTTCCCCTTGCAGAGGCTTGCCACCCGTAGTTCTTCGTTACGTTTCGCTAGCCTAACCTTCGCCTTCATTTCCCTACACAGGCGGACATACGCTTCAGTGTTCTCGTGGGAACGATTGGCCTTCGCCCTCCTATACGCTACTTTCCTATTTCGGATAGCCGAAGCGATGTCACGATTGAACCACCTAGGCTGCGTTGAAGCAGGGGTGACCGGTTTTGAGGGTATGGCAGCAGACTGCAGCACCATAAACTCGTCCCGGAATGCACTCCACACTCCCTCAACATCGCCGCCAACCTCTAACCCCATCTCTCCTACGCTATCCCTGAGGCTAACAAAGTTCGCCCGCCGGAGATCGAGCTTACTGCCTCTCGAGTTACTACGCTTCACCCGAGGGACGCGCACACGGAACCTAATAAGACCGTGATCAGTCCCGCCCAATGATTCGTCAGCGGTGAGGCCAGTGACGAGGTTGTCTTCGGTCGTGAATACTAAGTCTAGAACGCTTTCGCCTCGTGTAAGCTCGTTGACCCACTGAGTGAGGAAGTTCTCATCAGCAAAGTCAACTAGCCTCCTCCCTTCAGCATCGGCAGTCCTGTTTTCCCACTTTATGCTGCGACAGTTGAAGTCTCCTAAAACTACACACACCCTATCCCCTAGCAGGCTACTGAGTTCGGTGTACAGGGCTGTATCCTCCTCGAGGAGGAGATGCGGAGGTCTGTACACCAAGATTAACCTATAGTTCGTCCCTCCCACGTTCAGATCGACGCCAAGCAGCTCCCGTTCCGACCGGAACTGGCAGTCAACCGGACTCAACGTGTTTCTGACGTATATTAGTACCCCACCCCCCTCCCCACGGATGCGGTCTTTGCGAAACATTCTATACCCGGGAATTTCGAACTCCCCAACGTAGTCCCTACGATCAGTATGAATCCAGGACTCGGTGATAGCAACGATATCCTGGTATTCTGATGCTAAGAGCGCCCGTAGCTCGCCAAACTTGTTCCTGATCGACCTAGCATTAAAAAGCATTGCACGGAGGGAGCCTCCCCTATTCTGACCGCCCCCTAGCACGACCCGTTTCCCGAACAGCCAGGGTTGTCGGGAGTTGAAGAGCCCCTCACTAACAAGGGGACAATCTCCGCAGGAGCCTGAGCCCCCTCCAACGTTGAAGGAGAGTCACTACCTGCTGTTGGAGGGGGACTAACGAGAGAGAGAGAGAGAGAGAGAGAGAGAGAATTATATATATATATATATATATATATATATATATAGGATGATATGCACAAAGACAATCTAGAGGATGAAACGGCTCCGCGTAGGGACAAGAAAGTCATCAGCACCCGCCATTTCCCCATCTCTTATATATCAATGCACGGTTGTTCATCACACCGTCTTAGACCCACAGTTTAACGTGGAAACCGATTACTCTTTTTTAAAAAAATATAATTAAAGGAATAAATATATTTATAATTTCTTTATTATAAAATCCTCTCGATTACATTAGTGATTATTGATCCGGGAATAGTGTTGCTGCAAAACATGGTAATGCACAATGTAGATTTTTTCTATGTAGTAATAATAATAATAATAATAATAATAATTAACTCTTTCTCGCCGATTTGTTCCCGCATTAGACCTACAGTTTAACGTGGATTCAGAAATACATCTCTTCAGGGAATGATTGCTCACTATTTCACATCATAATTTCATCGAGATAATTCAAGCTCATATACAGGACCTACATTGTGTATAAGATCTGTGGCGCGTGGAACATGCGGTCTTCAGAAGATGTGAACATCTGCTCTGTGGATCAGTTCAAGAAAATGGATAACCCGAACCTTGCTATGTAGGAATTTTTTCCATGGAACCGTAACCACTGATACATTCCCGGTACGGATTGCAATACTTATTGAGGTACTTGTCCTTGTATCTCCCTCATGTACACCTTCCACATTGTGTCCAACAACACAGAAGCTCTTTCCAAAATTGTAACAAGAAGATACAAAAAGTGTAATGAAAAAGAACAGCTTCAGAGTTCATTCACACCATGCGTACACTTATCTCGTGTACGCAGTGTACACCTTCCACATTGTGTCCGACAACACAGAAGCTCTTTCCAAAATTGTAGCAAGAAGATACAAAAAGTGTAATGAAAAAGAACAGCTTCAGAGTTCATTCACACCATGCGTACACTTATCTCGTGTACACATGTACACCTTCCACATTGTGTCCGACAACACAGAAGCTCTCCAAAATTGTTGTGAAAGTGTAATGACAAAAAAAGAACAGCCTCAGAGTTCATTTACACCATGCATACACTTATCACGTGTACACAGTTAGTGGGAAATAAAACGCCAATTAAACTCTAAACTCATTCAAAATATCCTAAAGTAAGCATATAACACCTCAATTTCGGCGAACAGCTGATGTAGTGACCCGTGGTACGGATGTCACGTAAAACTGTAGATCCATGCGAGTTATCATTTAAACTAAACATGCTTCTTAATTCGACATCGTTGAAACCGTGTAAGAACTTGAACACCTCGATGAGTTGACCGCGCAGTCACCGAGTTTCCAGCGAAAACAATAGGATGCCCATTTATCTACCAACCACCCAGGCATTTTCGTACATTTCCACAAACTAAATTTATTCACACCGGCACGCTATTTGAGAGAAACATGTGCCCATATTTTTTCCTTTTTGCATAGCAAACGATACTCGGCTCTAATTTCTATTAAATACTCATGCAGACCTTTAGCCACAATCTCTCTACAATCCTCGTCATGATGTATATTAATGTAGTGGTACATCTGAAATACACGGTTTGCACCGCTCAACTGAGTACGCAGGGGTAGAGATATCCCCAGGTAGTAGCAGGAGTCACGTGACCGATCATACAGGGGTCGGAGCTTAGGACAGATAATTCAAATGAATGAATTTATTAATATCTTACAAACTGTTAATTTCTAGTCGAAAGAATAAGCACGAGATATCCCATTATAAAAGTTACGCCAGAAATTCCGCGGGGTACTGCGGTACAATAGTACCCCGGGTAGAGTTTAAGGGTTAAACTTGTAAAAAACTCGTAATAATTTTGATACTACGATTTCAAGGTTTTACGCACTTCTCTGTTCATAGTTTTCTTCCAAACTGATATTATGTCAGTTTAAAACTTAAGCTTACATAATGTCTAGTTAACTTTAAACATGCTTTTTATTATGTATTAAAATCAATTACTTAGTTGAGGTTTGATAGTTCTTACTCTTTCGAACTCTGTTATCTGAAAGCTCTACACTCTGTGATCCTTATAGTTTTCAGTCCTATTTATTAAGGTTATCTTAAAAGGACAGGACGTAGAAATGAACTCTTACTGTGATAACTTTATTCTCAAATGAAAGGAGTTAAGTTTCTTTAGAGGGGTGTTGAGATGGTGAAGGAGAGAGTAGGTCTACTCTTTACATTCCCTACTTTTATAGTTAGACATTTGAACGAGACGATTTTGTAACACTGAAGTCGATGTGTAACATTAGCGCAACTTCTCCAGATTGATATATAATACTAATAGAAGAAATCAGTTTTAGTATTTTGGTAAATATGTTTATATATTTAGACGTTATATTGACGTATTTGGCAACTTTATTGGAAACAGATTGACTTGAAAGAGCTTGGTAATGACGTCACAACGAAATTGTATAAAGGCAGGCGAAACTTTCACTTTAATTCATTACAAGATTGGAAATAGAGGATGGAGTCGTGTTAGTTATCTCCCTGTGCCTTGACCAATTGTTAAGTGATGAACATGATATCTGATTGGGATTGAGTTTTGGTACCTTGGCATGCAGGGGGTGTTCTCCAGATTTCTTGATATTCTGAATCCACTAATTGATCAATTCATCCCCATATTTCAGAAAGAACTATCCTATGCCAGACTGAGTAGACCACCATTGGCTCTGGTGCGCAAGAGAAGTAGGGCCTGGAAAAACTACAAGGAACTTCGTGTCCTATATGGTAGATGGTTCCTTGAGGCGGTGTCAGCTCTGGCAGACTTTAACAATATAAATTTTGCTTACAGGAATTTCTTTTTGACAGCTCAGCAGGAACTCGAGGGTGCTTTGTTAGCTAGCTCTAAAACAGACCCTAAACTACTACACTCATATATTAGGAGTAAAAACGTTGGACAACCAGGTGTTGGTCCTTTGAGATTGGATTCTGGTGTAATTACAGGTGACCCCTTGGCCATGGCGGAGTATTTTGCTGAAGCCTTCATTGGTGTTTATAATAATAATAATGATCCTCCAAATACAGCCCCTCATCAAATTTTCAATGGTAATCTGGTCAATGTTGAGTTTTCAGTCCGGACTGTGCACTCTGTTTTGACTAATTTGGATGGAAATTCAAGCATGGGGCTCGATGGCCTTCACCCTCAATTGTTGAAGTCTTGTGCTCAAACTCTCTCTCACCCTTTGTACCTAATTTTTAGGAAGAGCCAAGATACCTCGACTTGCCAGATCTCTGGAGTCTGGACTGAGGCAGTGGTGGTTCCAATATTCAAGAAGGGCTCAAGATATGATCCACTGAACTACCGCCCCATCAGCCTGACACCGGTCTGTTGCAAGTCTCTGAAGCGTATCATAGTGAATCACCTATATGCTTACCTTGAAATGAACAATTTACTTTCAGAACACCAGTATGGATTTCGTTCTGGGAGGTCGGTGGAGGACCAGCTCTTGTTGATTTATAATGATGTAACTGCATGGTTGGAGTCTCAGTATGTGGTGGATCTTATATTGTTTGACTTCTCAAAGGCATTTGATGTTATCTGCTCAGGGCCGGACTTTCACCTGCTGAGGCCCTAAGCTATATGAAATTTGAGGCCCTTCTCTAAAAAAATTCGGGTAAAAAAATTTAAAATAATTATTACTATAATTATTATTTTTTATATTAATGTTAATGATAAAGAAAAAATAATATATATATAATTTTTGATGAATTAGTGTTAAAGAATAAAAACTAATGATAAAATAAAAATATATTTAAAAAAATGAGGCCCCCGAGGGTGTGTGGCCCTAAACTATAGCTTATTTAGCTTATAGGTAAGTCCAGCACTGTATCTGCTATTCTGTACTAATGGATAAGCTCAGACAGGTGGGTATTGGGGGAGTGTTGCTGGAGTGGATTCACAACTTTTTGATCCACAGATCAATGTGTGTGTTTCTGGAGTTAGAAGTTGCTTCAGAGATGTCTTGAGTGGAGTCCCGCAGGGATCCATTCTGGGTCCTATACTCTTTCTTATTTATGTAAATTGTGTGCCCTCTAATATATCCTTTAAATTTAAGATTTTTGCGGATGATCTGAAGATATATCTCAAGATCAGTCATTCTACTCTAGCAGGGATGCTGAGGGATGTATCGACTTGTCAAAGGGACATTAATACCCTGTCTCAGACTGCTCAATCCTGGGTACTGTATGAACTCGAGTAAATGTGTGGTTCTTCGATTCCAGCGGGGAGGATTTGATTGGAGCGAGTTGGGTCCTTATTCTCAGTATTACCTTGTTACTTTTTATTTGCTATTGATACTTTTGGATTACTACATTTTTAGACTCAGAAAAATGTGAGCTTTCAAATGATATATGTTTTATGAGTGTATGTTTAATATTGAAAAATGGAGCGCTCCTAGAGATTTACCATAATTATTTCTAGTATCTTTCCTACCAGTAATGTTAAATTAATAGGCATATAATTCCCTACTTCCTTTTTAATACGCTTTTCTGTAAATGGGTACTACATTTTCTTTTTTTCTATTCTTCAGGTACCACTGCATAATTAATAAACCTAGCAAACAAAATAGTTAGTGTCTCAGATAAGCTATCCTCCCCTTCTCTGAGAATCCCAGTGTAATATTATCAGGTACAGCAGCTTTGTTAAACTTCATTGTATTAATCACTCGCTTAACATCATCCCTCCTTATGTGAATCTTATCAAAAAAGCCAGTGTTTACAGAATCTAAAGAATTAAAAATTAAGTTATTCATATTTTCTTCAATTAAAACCAGATGAGGTGGGTAGAAATGAAGTAGATACTATACTTAAGTAGCTCTTTCAACAATGTACTTTCTAGAAAGTACATTTTTTTGTAATACTTTTACTCTAACTTAAGTACACAATCTTGGGAAAAATTTTGTATTTTAACTAAAGTATGGTACTGTACAATGTTGTGAAAATTTAAAAGTACGAAGTAACAAAACAGTTGTATGCTTGACAATTTCATTCAAAATTGGTAAACAAATTCTGGAAATGAGAAATTTTGTGTATAATGCATACTTATTAGGGATGTACCAATATATCAGTAGATTTTTAAAAATATCGGTATTAGCCAATTTTTAAAAATATCGGCTGATACTCCAAAAGTACGATTTTTTCCAAAATTATGAATAAAACACTATTTAGCGGATGAAATTTCCAATATTTTATTTTTATCACTTCACATAACTCGTTATTTTTTCACAAGGATCAAGTTCTCGTGTAAAAATAGCAGCAGCTCTGTATGTTCAGGAGAGCCAGTTTCTAGCAGAGCTGCAGCACTGGCATTGTTTCCTCCAATACTGAACATGCATTCGCTTGCAACTGTTGTTGATGGTGCTTCCAAATATCTCTGAGCTAAGTTCCCCAAAAAACACATTTACTAAGCCCAACATAGGTCCACAGTCCAATTGTATAACAAACAAAACTGACATCTAATGCAGTGTTGCTATCTTTAATGAAAAGGATTATTGCTTTGTTGCCAAATTTTCAACACACAAAATAAATTATGAATGTTACAAAAATGACAAATTAATAAACCCTAGCTGGATATCGGTATCGGTTATCGGCTAAATAGCGATATCGGTACATCCCCAATACTTACTATAATAAATTAGTAGATAATAAATTATAGTTCTTAATATAATACCTACGGTACTTATAATGATCCTAATGAAGTCTGTTTGCCATAATGATGATTATTTTATATTACTGTATTATACATATATTTGTAGTACATTTTAATTCATTTTTGAAGAAGTACTACTAACTTCTCAATACTTAAGTACATTATAAAACATTTACCGTACTTTTGTACTTTAACTTAAGTACTTTTGATAACGTGTACTTTTACTTGAGTAAATTTTTTAAAGATTACTTGTACTTTAACTTAAGTAACAAATGAAAGTACTTTACTCACCTCTGGTTAAAACAGAGTTAAAATAATCATTAAAAATATCAACAATATCCTGTTTATTTTCAAATATGCTATCATGATGTTCTATAGGGCTGATCCTATCCTGTTTCTTATTGTATTTATAACAACTAAAGAATTTCTTTTATAGTTATTGCTGTTTCTAGCAAGATTTATTTCACAATGCCTTTTGCTACTCCTAATCAGAGTATTTAACTTATTTCTTAATTCCTTATAATTATCCGAGTCCACGAGGCTATTTATACTGCTTTTAAATTCTGTGAATGCTCTTTTCTTGTCTTTAATCATTCTAGCTATTTCCTTATTTCACCTCAAAGGTGTCCTAATCTTGTTGTTCATAATAATTCTGAAAGGACTAAATCTACATTGTATATCGTAAAATTTCTTTGATTGTAGACCACATCTCAATAGCATTTTTATTGGCAAATCCTATTTTAGATGTTCAATAGGAATAATATTCTTTTTCATATAGGCCTAGACTACTTTATTATAGGCCAACTTTAGCTTATAAACAAATACAGTATTAGGAAAAGTAATGGGTAGCTAGTTTCATTGATATGACATTGGGCATATTTTATGATATATACTATAATGTGGGACAAGGGGCAGTGTGGGGTTTGGTATGGGTGGGTAAAATTGTGGATGATTTGGGTGTATAGATAGTGTGGGCAAATTCAAAATTCACTTTATGAAGAAATATTTCACCTACCCTACCCCCAACATGCCAATTGCTCAGCATTTTATCTACCCACAGTGTAGATACTGGTACTCTTTACAGCCTCATGCTCCCCAAGTCCCCAACATTTTAGTATCCATTTTTATCACAATCTTTACAAAAAATATTCATGGAAAAACATTGAATTTTTTAAAATTTTGCATATTTATCTCTCAAAGATGAAGTATATTAGATTTGGAAAGCGCTTTAATGGTATTTATTGCTGGTAAGAAAAGCTGATAGCTCACTCCTTATCTTTTTATTAATTAAAGGTGTTATTGTACAGTAGGTTGATGTTGGAAGGTAGGTGGGTAACTAATGAATTGGAAAAATTTAGTATATTTATGTAGGATTAAATACTTCGAAAAAGGATTGACTTTTAAAACTATTTCTTAATTGCTTAATTTTTTTTAATTATGTAGCTAATTACCTGATGGAATTGTGTGTATTTTTTCCTTAAAAAATAATAGAAGGAATCTCTTGTTTTATCTTTAATTTATGAAAAGTACAACTGAATGTTTAGAATTTATTTTTTGCTATCGTCTGACACCACTACCATAATTCATCAGCATTTTAGAAATGCAAAATTTTTTTAGTGTTTGCAGAGTAAATTTTTTTTGTGTAAATTGTAGGGATGTACCGGTATCGCTTTTTAGCCGATAACCGATACCGATAATTAGAAACAGTATCGGCCGATAACCGATACCGATATCCAGCTAGGGTTTAGTTTGTCATTTTTGTAACGTATTCATAATTTATTTTGTGTGTTGAAAATTTGGCAACAAAGCAGTAATCCTTTTCATTAAAGATAGCAACACTGCATTAGATGTCATAGTTTTGTTTGTTATACAATTGGACTGTGGGTCTATGTTGGGCTTAGTAAATGTGTTTTTGGGGAACTTAGCTCAGAGATATTTGGGAGCACCATCAACAACAGTTGCGAGCGAATGCATGTTCAGTGTTGGAGGAAACAATGCCAGTGCTGCTAGAAATCGGCTCTCTCCTGAACAATGAACATACAGAGCAGCTGCTATTTTTACATGAGAACTTAACCCTTGTGAAAAAATAACGAATTATGTGAAGTGATAAAACAATAAAATATTGGAAATTTCATCCACTAAATAGTGTTTTATTCATAATTTTGGGAAAATTGTACTTTCGAAATATCGGGCGATACCGATGTTTTTAAAAATCTACCGATATATCTGTACATCCCTAGTAAATTGTCTGTTGAATGTAGGCTCGTTACGTTTTCTTGTTCAATGTATCGTATAGCCTATTAATGAAATAAAAAGAATATAGTACTTTATATTGCTCCACTTGATTGAAAAGATGTCAGAAACTCCTATACTGTTTAAACTATAACAAGTTTCAAAGTTTTACAAATGATATGGCAAAATTCTAGAATACAGATGCAGTTCAGAGAGAGTTTATATTAGCTTAGTGATAATTATGTTAAGTTGGGTTGTCAGTAATTTTGGACTTGGTTTCTGAACTATGTTTTGATTCTGGACTTTTACCAATGATGTTAAGCCTCGCATTAGAAATTTTTGAGAGGAGGGGGACAAGAGCTCATTTTAGCTTTCATGGGGAGGGACTGGCAATAGGGGTTTGGAATTTTCTTCCTCCAACCCCACTATTATTGAAAATCCTGTCTGTTATTATTCACAAATAGAAGAATAAAACTGATTAAAAGCTAATACATGTAGTTGACAGAGTTGACCTAAATTTACCACATTTCTTTGGTTGTATGGTATTTTACTGAATATTTTTAATATCCACAGAGTTAGGATTCTTAAACAGTTAAACTGTTGAGATTTGAGGGTATTGGGATTGTATTCAAAAGAAAATACAGTATACCATTTAAGCTTGAAAGTTTATAAAGACATACTTTTTCCAAGTGAAGGCGAGTTGTAGGGTCTCAATCATTTGGCTGTTGATAGTTGATGTGTCTTGGTATTTCTTTTAGTTTTTACTTAAATCCTTTTGGTTAGATATGTCAGTCTCGTAAGAGCCCCTAAATCAAGAATTTTTATGGCAAGCTGTCAAATTTGAGGTTTTCACTAGGTCAGTACAAATCCTTAACGAGGCTCAAAACTTTTATGGTAACCATTTTCTTGCTTCTAAATTTTGTGGGTACCGAAGCTAATGAATATCTCTTGAACCAAATGAAAAACCTCTTTATTCACAAAATGCTCTCAAATAGATATTCTTTGACTGTATTCATAAAAGATAAATGTTTGAAGGATACTTGGGAAAATCTTTTAAAGTACCTAACATAAAACCTGTTGTGTAATAGCCTTCAAATGCAGAATTATTGGTTCCTATCTTCTTTGTAAATCTTGATAAAAAACTCTGTAGCTATAGTTGGGCAAGATAACATAAATAAGTTGGTGTCTGTTTGGGCGAGGTTTGAGAAATGGGAAACCATTTTTATTTACTTATTTATTTTTTTTTGGCAGGAGGTGGGGGAGGGGCCAAGGGCAAATGGCGGGAACAATATCCGTTTTGTTCATTTTCTCATTGTATCAGTTGCTCAGGGACACTAGCACTATGAGATTCACCAGATACTGAAAGGTGATGTTGAATTAAAAGAAAGAATTGAGGAAAAACTTGAAATAAAATTTATAAGTAATTATAAAGGTAAGTAAGTATCATTCTAATAATGTCGATGAAATATTAGAAATAAAGGGCTCATTTATGACATGTTGTAACATATAGAGTCCTGCATTTGTTTGGCTTGTCAAAACATGTTAGGAATCAGAATTTAGAAGCGGTGCTTTCCTTCCTTATGAAAATTGTGAAAGGTAACTAGGGAACCTTGGAAATTAGGATATACTGTACTTGCATCCCTGTGTGTGATGGACTCTCATTACCATAAAAAGAAAAAAAAAAAAATATATATATATATATATATATGGACTTAGCAGTGTGCCCACCAACTCCGCTCTTTGAGAATTTTGCAGGCACGTTTGGGTGTCTGGAATGTAATGAGATGTAAAGAATTGACTAGAAGCAGAAAGAGTAAATAGGTAA
>JAJOZX010011660.1:0-109959 GCA_023014485.1 Bathynomus jamesi
TAGAAAAAGCAACTCATTTTTTCTAGAAATGAAAACTTAAAAGGTTACAGCCATTTCAATTTTAAATTTTCTCGTTTGAAATTAACTAATTATTACGTTAGGTTTTTTAAGTCTTTTCCTTTCCACGCACTTATTTCTATTTTTTCACGAATTTACTCAATAGTGCAATTTCATACTCTGATTTAGAAAATACAACTCATTTTTTCAGAAATGAAAACTTAAAAAGTTACCGCCATTTCAATTTTCAATTTTCTCGTTTGAAATTAACTAATTATTACGTTAGGATTTTGTAGTCTTATCCTTTCCACGCACTTCATTCCATTCTTTCACAAATTTTCTCAGTAGTGCAATTTCATACTCTGATTTAGAAAAAGCAACTCATTTTTTCTAGAAATGAAAACTTAAAAAGTTACAGCCATTTCAATTTTAAATTTTCTCGTTTGAAATTAACTAATTATTACGTTAGGTTTTTTAAGTCTTTTCCTTTCCACGCACTTATTTCTATTTTTTCACGAATTTACTCAATAGTGCAATTTCATACTCTGATTTAGAAAATACAACTCATTTTTTCAGAAATGAAAACTTAAAAAGTTACCGCCATTTCAATTTTCAATTTTCTCGTTTGAAATTAACTAATTATTACGTTAGGATTTTGTAGTCTTATCCTTTCCACGCACTTCATTCCATTCTTTCACAAATTTTCTCAGTAGTGCAATTTCATACTCTGATTTAGAAAATGCAACTCGTTTTTTCTAAAAATTAAAACTTAAAAAGTTACAGCCATTTAAATTTTAAATTTTCTCGTTTGAAATTAACTAATTATTACGTTAGGTTTTTGGAGTGTTATTCTTTCCACGCACTTATTTAGATTTTTTAACAAATTTGGTCAATAGTGCAATTTCATACTCTGATTTAGAAAACGCAACTCATTTTTTCTAGAAATGAAAACTTAAAAAGTTACAGCCATTTCAATTTTAAATTTTCTCCTTTGAAATTAACTAATTATTACGTTAGGTTTTTGGAGTCTTTCCTTTCCACGCACTTCTTTCGATTATTTCACAAATTGGCTCAATAGTGCAATTTCATACTCTGATTTAGAAAATGAACTCATTTTATTTAGAAATGAAAACTTAAAAAGTTACAGCCATTTCAATTTTAAATTTTCTCGTTTGAAATTAACTAATTATTACGTTAGGTTTTTGGAGTCTTATCCTTTCCACGCAGTTCATTCGATTTTTTCACAAATTTTCGCTGTAGTGCAATTTCATACTCTGATTTAGAAAATGCAACTCGATTTTCTAGAAATGAAAACTTAAAAAGTTACAGCCATTTCAATTTTAAATTTTCTCCTTTGAAATTAACTAATTATTACGTTAGGTTTTTGGAGTCTTTTCCTTTCCATGCACTTCTTTCGATTATTTCACAAATTGGCTCAATAGTGCAATTTCATACTCTGATTTAGAAAATGAACTCATTTTATTTAGAAATGAAAACTTAAAAAGTTACAGCCATTTCAATTTTAAATTTTCTAGTTTGAATTTAACTAATTATTATGTTAGGTTTTTGGAGTGTTATCCTTTCCACGCACTTATTCAGATTTTTTAACAAATTTGGTCAATAGTGCAATTTCATACTCTGATTTAGAAAAAGCAACTCATTTTTTCTAGAAATGAAAACTTAAAAGGTTACAGCCATTTCAATTTTAAATTTTCTCGTTTGAAATTAACTAATTATTACGTTAGGTTTTTGGAGTCTTTTCCTTTCCACGCACTTCTTTCGATTATTTCACAAATTTGCTCATTAGTGCAATTTCATACTCTGATTTAGAAAATGAACTCATTTTATTTAGAAATGAAAACTTAAAAAGTTACAGCCATTTCAATTTTAAATTTTCTCGTTTGAAATTAACTAATTATTACGTTAGGTTTTTGAAGTCTTTTCCTTTCCACGCACTTATTTCTATTTTTCACGAATTTGCTCAATAGTGCAATTTCATACTCTGATTTAGAAAATGCAACTCATTTTTTCAGAAATGAAAACTTAAAAAGTTACCGCCATTTCAATTTTCAATTTTCTCGTTTGAAATTAACTAATTATTACGTTAGGATTTTGTAGTCTTATCCTTTCCACGCACTTCATTCCATTCTTTCACAATTTTCTCTGTAGTGCAATTTCATACTCTGATTTAGAAAATGCAACTCGTTTTTCTAGAAATGAAAACTTAAAAAGTTACAGCCATTTAAATTTTAAATTTTCTCGTTTGAAATTAACTAATTATTACGTAGGTTTTTGGAGTCTTATCCTTTCCACGCACTTCTCTCGATTTTTTCACAAATTTTCATAGAAGTGCAATTTCATACTCTGATTTAGAAAATGCAACTCGTTTTTTCTAGAAATGAAAACTTAAAAAGTTACAGCCATTTAAATTTTGAATTTTCTTCGAAATTATCCAAGTATAACGTAAGTTTTATGGGGTATTTTCCTTTCCACGCACTTCTTTCGATTTTTTCACAAATTTCCTCAATAGTGGAATTTCATACTCTGATTTAGAAAATGCAACTCGTTTTTTCTAGAAATGAAAACTTAAAAAGTTACAGCCATTTCAATTTTAAATTTTCTCGTTTGAAATTAACTAATTATTACGTTAGGATTTTGTAGTCTTATCCTTTCCACGCACTTCATTCCATTCTTTCACAAATTTTCTCAGTAGTGCAATTTCATACTCTGATTTAGAAAATGCAACTCGTTTTTTCTAAAAATTAAAACTTAAAAAGTTACAGCCATTTAAATTTTAAATTTTCTCGTTTGAAATTAACTAATTATTACGTTAGGTTTTTGGAGTGTTATTCTTTCCACGCACTTATTTAGATTTTTTAACAAATTTGGTCAATAGTGCAATTTCATACTCTGATTTAGAAAACGCAACTCATTTTTTCTAGAAATGAAAACTTAAAAAGTTACAGCCATTTCAATTTTAAATTTTCTCGTTTGAAATTAACTAATTATTACGTTAGGTTTTTGGAGTGTTATTCTTTCCACGCACTTATTTAGATTTTTTAACAAATCATACTCTGATTTAGAAAATGAACTCATTTTATTTAGAAATGAAAACTTAAAAATTTACAGCCATTTCAATTTTAAATTTTCTCCTTTGAAATTAACTAATTATTACGTTAGGTTTTTGGAGTCTTATCCTTTCCACGCAGTTCATTCGATTTTTTCACAAATTTTCGCAGTAGTGCAATTTCATACTCTGATTTAGAAAATGCAACTCGATTTTCTAGAAATGAAAACTTAAAAAGTTACAGCCATTTCAATTTTAAATTTTCTCCTTTGAAATTAACTAATTATTACGTTAGGTTTTTGGAGTCTTTCCTTTCCATGCACTTCTTTCGATTATTTCACAAATTGGCTCAATAGTGCAATTTCATACTCTGATTTAGAAAATGAACTCATTTTATTTAGAAATGAAAACTTAAAAAGTTACAGCCATTTCAATTTTAAATTTTCTAGTTTGAATTTAACTAATTATTATGTTAGGTTTTTGGAGTGTTATCCTTTCCACGCACTTATTTAGATTTTTTAACAAATTTGGTCAATAGTGCAATTTCATACTCTGATTTAGAAAAAGCAACTCATTTTTTCTAGAAATGAAAACTTAAAAGGTTACAGCCATTTCAATTTTAAATTTTCTCGTTTGAAATTAACTAATTATTACGTTAGGTTTTTGGAGTCTTTTCCTTTCCACGCACTTCTTTCGATTATTTCACAAATTTGCTCATTAGTGCAATTTCATACTCTGATTTAGAAAATGAACTCATTTTATTTAGAAATGAAAACTTAAAAAGTTACAGCCATTTCAATTTTAAATTTTCTCGTTTGAAATTAACTAATTATTACGTTAGGTTTTTGAAGTCTTTTCCTTTCCACGCACTTATTTCTATTTTTTCACGAATTTGCTCAATAGTGCAATTTCATACTCTGATTTAGAAAATGCAACTCATTTTTTCAGAAATGAAAACTTAAAAAGTTACCGCCATTTCAATTTTCAATTTTCTCGTTTGAAATTAACTAATTATTACGTTAGGATTTTGTAGTCTTATCCTTTCCACGCACTTCATTCCATTCTTTCACAATTTTCTCAGTAGTGCAATTTCATACTCTGATTTAGAAAATGCAACTCGTTTTTTCTAGAAATGAAAACTTAAAAAGTTACAGCCATTTAAATTTTAAATTTTCTCGTTTGAAATTAACTAATTATTACGTAGGTTTTTGGAGTCTTATCCTTTCCACGCACTTCTCTCGATTTTTTCACAAATTTTCATAGAAGTGCAATTTCATACTCTGATTTAGAAAATGCAACTCGTTTTTTCTAGAAATGAAAACTTAAAAAGTTACAGCCATTTAAATTTTGAATTTTCTTCGAAATTATCCAAGTATAACGTAAGTTTTATGGGGTCTTTTCCTTTCCACGCACTTCTTTCGATTTTTTTCACAAATTTCCTCAATAGTGGAATTTCATACTCTGATTTAGAAAATGCAACTCGTTTTTTCTAGAAATGAAAACTTAAAAAGTTACAGCCATTTCAATTTTAAATTTTCTCGTTTGAAATTAACTAATTATTACGTTAGGTTTTTGGAGTCTTATCCTTTCCACGCAGTTCATTCGATTTTTTCACAAATTTTCGCAGTAGTGCAATTTCATACTCTGATTTAGAAAATGCAACTCGATTTTCTAGAAATGAAAACTTAAAAAGTTACAGCCATTTCAATTTTAAATTTTCTCCTTTGAAATTAACTAATTATTACGTTAGGTTTTTGGAGTCTTCCTTTCCACGCACTTCTTTCGATTATTTCACAAATTGGCTCAATAGTGCAATTTCATACTCTGATTTAGAAAATGAACTCATTTTATTTAGAAATGAAAACTTAAAAAGTTACAGCCATTTCAATTTTAAATTTTCTAGTTTGAATTTAACTAATTATTATGTTAGGTTTTTGGAGTGTTATCCTTTCCACGCACTTATTTAGATTTTTTAACAAATTTGGTCAATAGTGCAATTTCATACTCTGATTTAGAAAAAGCAACTCATTTTTTCTAGAAATGAAAACTTAAAAGGTTACAGCCATTTCAATTTTAAATTTTCTCGTTTGAAATTAACTAATTATTACGTTAGGTTTTTGGATTCTTTTCCTTTCCACCCACTTCTTTCGATTATTTCACAAATTTGCTCATTAGTGCAATTTCATACTCTGATTTAGAAAATGAACTCATTTTATTTAGAAATGAAAACTTAAAAAGTTACAGCCATTTCAATTTTCAATTTTCTCGTTTGAAATTAACTAATTATTACGTTAGGATTTTGTAGTCTTATCCTTTCCACGCACTTCATTCCATTCTTTCACAATTTTCTCAGTAGTGCAATTTCATACTCTGATTTAGAAAATGCAACTCGTTTTTTCTAGAAATGAAAACTTAAAAAGTTACAGCCATTTAAATTTTAAATTTTCTCGTTTGAAATTAACTAATTATTACGTAGGTTTTTGGAGTCTTATCCTTTCCACGCACTTCTCTCGATTTTTTCACAAATTTTCATAGAAGTGCAATTTCATACTCTGATTTAGAAAATGCAACTCGTTTTTTCTAGAAATGAAAACTTAAAAAGTTACAGCCATTTAAATTTTGAATTTTCGTCGAAATTATCCAAGTATAACGTAAGTTTTATGGGGTCTTTTCCTTTCCACGCACTTCTTTCGATTTTTTCACAAATTTCCTCAATAGTGGAATTTCATACTATGATTTAGAAAATGCAACTCGTTTTTTCTAGAAATGAAAACTTAAAAAGTTACAGCCATTTCAATTTTAAATTTTCTCGTTTGAAATTAACTAATTATTACGTTAGGGATTTGGAGTCTTTTCCTTTCCACGCACTTCTTTCGATTTTTCACAAATTTGCTCAAAAGTTCAATTTCATACTCTTATTTAGAAAATGGAACTCATTTTTTCTAGAAATGAAAACTTAAAAAGTTACAGCCATTTCAATTTTAAATTTTCTCGTTTGAAATTAACTAATTATTACGTTAGTTTTTGGAGTGTTATCCTTTCCACGCACTTATTTAGATTTTTTCACAAATTCGGTCAATAGTGCAATTTCATACTCTGATTTAGAAAATAAACTCATTTTATTTAGAAATGAGAACTTAAAAAGTTACAGCCATTTCAATTTTAAATTTTCTCGTTTGAATTTAACTAATTATTATGTTAGGTTTTTGGAGTGTTATCCTTTCCACGCACTTCTTTCGATTTTTTCACAAATTTGCTCATTAGTCGAATTTCATACTCTGATTTAGAAAATGAACTCATTTTATTTAGAAATGAAAACTTAAAAAGTTACCGCCATTTCAATTTTCAATTTTCTCGTTTGAAATTAACTAATTATTACGTTAGGATTTTGTAGTCTTATCCTTTCCACGCACTTCATTCCATTCTTTCACAAATTTTCTCAGTAGTGCAATTTCATACTCTGATTTAGAAAATGCAACTCGTTTTTTCTAGAAATGAAAACTTAAAAAGTTACAGCCATTTCAATTTTAAATTTTCTCGTTTGAAATTAACTAATTATTACGTAGGTTTTTGGAGTCTTATCCTTTCCACGCACTTCTCTCGATTTTGTCACAAATTTTCGTAGAAGTGCAATTTCATACTCTGATGTAGAAAATGCAACTCGTTTTTTCTAGAAATGAAAACTTAAAAAGTTACAGCCATTTCAATTTTAAATTTTCTCGTTTGAATTTAACTAATTATTACGTTAGGTATTTGGAGTGTTATCCTTTCCACGCACTTATTTAGATTTTTTCACAAATTTGGTCAATAGTGCAATTTCATACTCTGATTTAGAAAATGCAACTCATTTTTTCTAGAAATGAAAACTTAAAAAGTTACAGCCATTTCAATTTTAAATTTTCTCGTTTGAAATTAACTAATTATTACGTTAGGTTTTTGGAGTCTTTTCCTTTCCACACACTTATTTCTATTTTTTCACGAATTTGCTCAATAGTGCAATTTCATACTCTGGTTTAGAAAATGCAACTCATTTTTTCTAGAAATGAAAACTTAAAAAGTTACCGCCATTTCAATTTTCAATTTTCTCGTTTGAAATTAACTAATTATTACGTTAAGATTTTGTAGTCTTATCCTTTCCACGCACTTCATTCCATTTTTTCACAAATTTTCTCAGTAGTGCAATTTCATACCATCAAACCTTCATTTGTTTCCCCAAAAATTTTTATATAAATAGAATACCTTTCCTTCCAATCGGTTCTCCTAGACTCGAGTTTGAGACTGATCCGGCGGTTCCGAACCCATTTTAGAACAATTTAGATATTCAAATTTGGTCGAGTTTTGGCCGATCTCATTCGAGAACATGCCTCTTGGCCAAGAAGAAATCAGTCCCAACCATGTATCAGCAACCACTCCCTACCCACTTCCCTCATCCCTATGTTCCCCCTTTTTATTCAATGTATCCGCACTTGTATTCCCGCAATGTAGGCTTCCCCGCTCCACACGTTAATACTGTCCCGTATAACACTAGTAATGCACCCAAATTCCATAAAAAAAATTGCCGGGTATAAGCACGCTCGATGTCTTCTATGTGATGACAGGGGACACCTAGCTCCTCAGTGCCCCCTGATAGAAGGAGTGAAGATATTGAAGGAGAGTGAAAGGGTGCGTGAAAGGGATGAGAGCTATAGGCGAGAGAGTGAAAGAGATCATCGGAGGGAATGGACCTCAAGAGGAGGCCGACGGTGTGAAGATTACGAAAGAAGAGGAAGTAAGTACTCTTCCCCTTCCGAATATTCGAGAAGACGGAACTTCTCGCCGTATGAGAGGAACAGAGATAATTATGGTAACCCAAGATATGACAACAGGCATGAGGGTAACTCAAGATACAACAACAGGTATGAGGGTAACCCCAGATACGACTACAGATATGAGAATCGGTACGAGAATCGGTACGAGAATCGGTACCGCTCTCCGTCGCCCTATGAACAACGAAGAAGAAGGGACTATTCCCCTTACGACAGAGACTACTCCCCTTACGACAGGAGAAACGGAGGTTACCCCTCCCCCAACAGGAATGGAGGCAGGTATCCCGACAGTAGAACGGACCGAAGTCCGTCACCCTATCGGAGATACGACCAGGAGAGGGAAACCAACCGCGGAAAATGCCCCGAAAAAGAGTGGGAGAAAGGGCGAAGAAACTCCCCGTGGGCCTGGAGGAATGACTCGTCAAACGAAAGGGACACCTCCCCCTGTCGAGTGTCATTTAAGGAGGAGGAAGAGGCAACACACAAGACAAAAGAACTTAAATTGAAGTCGATATTGGTAAGGAGAAAAGAAAACAAAGGCAGGGACTGGGACAGAAGAAATAAAGGTGAGAAAGTGAAAGTGAACGAATGGACTAAAAGAGACAGAAAAAAATCTCACAAATAAGGAAGCGAAAGAGATGAATGAAATGTATGAAAGGAATGAAAGATGCAGCTTCAATAATGATACGAAAGAGGAGTGTCTAAATGTTTATGAAACGAACGATATTGAAAGTGCATATACGCTGGAGAAGACGAAGTGAGTCTGCAGAGTGATTTGACCTTGAGAACGGAGTCTGCATTAGGCAGACCTCAAAACGAGTGCGAGGAAAGAGAAAGTGACCTTGACTTTGAGGTAAGGACTCAGTCGGAGACACAGACGCGGTGAAAATAACGGAGTGTACGAGAAGAATGTATGAGATGTTCGAATTAAGCGAGAAAGAAATGGAAGGAATGCAAGAATTAAAATCTGAGAGCTCGATGAATGATAGTGTGATAGATGAGAACACGAAAAACCGAAGGGAAATTGATCCCCCAACGGAAGCACAATGGGAAAATGGAGTATATAATTATTATGTGTTCATGTGACGTGGATATGAAACATAACGTGACGAAGAATGACTCGTGTTTGTATTGTGGGAACGGAAGTAGTTTGAATCCGATGAACAAAAATGTAAATTGCGAAAATGAATTAAAAACGAGCGAGGAAAATATCGTGATAATGGACGCGGATGGATTGGCTATACAGGAAATGACGGAATTCAGCGAAAGAGACATAAATTTATTAGTAGCTCCCTCGTATAAATGCCCTGGGAAGCGACCAGGGTAAAGATAAACGAAAGTTGCGTGAGGGAGAACCCAGAACAACAAATTATGAATGTAAACGATCCCATGGTATCCCTTGAACTTTTGAACGAAAGGGCCGATATCGGTTTAACAAGGGAAGGGTCAATTGACACTGTTGAATTTCGACCCCAAGTCGAAATTACGAGTCATAGCCGTAAGGCGGTAAATGATGAAGTCCTAACCACCATGGGACAAATAGAAACAAAAATAGACATTGAGCGCGAGAAATATGATCTTACTCTCAGAATTGCCTGAGAGATTAAACTTTATTTTAGGGGCGGATTTCATCCGAGTAAACTTCATACATATTGCAGGTAAAGGCACGGGGTTTGTGGCTTACATAAATGAGATCCAAATCCCCTTGGGTACGAAATTGATAGGAGCCCCAAACCAAGAAGACCAAAGCGCGGAGAGAAAAGAGGTAAACAACCTCTCTCTCCCATTAGTACGATGGTCCACTTCAATTGCCCATTTAGCTGGAGCAATTTTAGAAGTACGGACTCCCCCGTTGAAGGAGGGATCCACTCTAATCGTAGAGGCGAGAGAAACCCCTTTAAACCTAAGAGTAGAACCGCAACTAGTTTGCGTGAACGAAGAAAGGAATGTATCCGTTATCGTGCGAAATGAATCCGCCAACAATAGAGTTAAAGTTACGGGAGAAAGGACAAAGCTGGTGGGAGAAGTTTTACGATACTGCGATTGCGAAGGGAAAAAACCCTGTAGCGGGCCAAACGAATGCTCTTCCAGTGGCGAAGAACCCAAGAAAGAAGTGAGTGGAAAAGAGATCAATCAAGTCATGAACCATAAGCGTAAATGGTCTGAAGATGAAATTTCAGAGGAAATTTATAACATGGAAATGATGAGCGAATTCTCGTTAACCCCAAAGTCTGCAGAGCCGGAAAGAAGGGAAGTACGAAACTTTGTGAAAAATACTAAAGTAGACCCAGAAGAAGGGAATAGATTAAAAACCCTTCTTAAGGACCATATTGGACGAAAGAGAAGAAAATTAAACAAGACTGAAATTGTGACAGAAGATGAGGAAACAAACGAGATGAATCACGTACGCCAGAAGAATAAACGCAATTATAGTGACGAAACGAAAAGAAAAAAAAGAGATAACCAATGAACCGCACCGTTTCCGTAGCCGTTACGAGGAAACGGATAGTTTGCGGTCGCACGCAGGTCGACCACCAGAACTCATTTAAAGGTCCTGATTGCTGGTCTAGAAGATGAACTTATCGGCTAACGTTTAGAAGGCGATCGAACGAGTAAACAAGACACGCGCACTAGTTAAACCAAAGGAAACAAATGGGTTAAACTCTTCCCCGAGACAATCAAGAAAGATATTCTTTCCTTTTAACAAATCTTTTACCATCTAATATATAATCAAATTAATCTCCCCCCCCCTGGGAAAGCTGACTGAAAGGCATGATTCATGTTGGGAGTTAACAATGTTCACGTAACTATATATATTTTATATCGAGTTTCATACTGGTTTATATCAATTTATGTTATTAATAATATTTGATAAATTTATACATTTGATATCGTAACGATTGACTCAGAAATTGGTAGCGAGGGAATATTCAGGCGAAAACAGTCGGTATAAATGCATAGGTTGGAAATATAATATGATGAGATAGCATGTTTCGCGCGTCCAAATCAGCTCTCAAATTCCTTGAGTTTAAGAGAATCGAGTGGAAAATTTATAAAAAAGAATTCATTAAGATTTCGAGAGAAGAAATTTTTTGTTCATTCCTCATATAAAATATTTTTGTTTTATCTTAACGAAATTGCTCCTGAATTAATCATGATCTCCGTCCTCTTAACCTCTGCATTATACACGTTGGGGCGCAAACCCTCTCAAATCACGGAGTCCCTTTTCCAACCAATGGGCTCCCTAATTCGGCAAGGCCCCACGTACACTTTCAGCGCACGTCTCAGTCTGAAGCCCGATTTCGAGATCACTCACACAGTAAACTCCTCGTTTACGAAAGAAGCTTTACACCACTTCAATGCTTCCTTGTCACGAGGAATAGACCTCCGGGATGTGACTCGATACCTCTGACGAGTCACCCTCAAGAAGTCAGATGAAGGAACGACCTCCTTCGTCTCCTACTCCACCCTCACCCTTGGTTTCGTATTGGGAATCGCCGTCATCGGAATTGCGACCTGAAAGAGATGCTGTCGCCGAGATCCTCCACCGGTACCAACTGCCAGGATTAAAATCCCTGCATCGGGCCCCCCGGAAGCTCAGGTGACCAGATCGCCAACGCCCCAAGAAGCACCCCCTCATGAATTTCGCTTTTCACCGACGAGCCCAAGTTTCGTCAGAAGATTGTCCTCGGCAATTCAGTCATATCGCACGCCAGAATCAGCACCTAACGTTGGCTAAGAGGAAATGAGCATTCCCGTAATTAAGGCTTAAACCATTTCTCCGATCTGGCCCCTTTGTTTTCCCCATTTTTAATACTTATGGAAAAACGACCGAATGAAGGTAGTTTAATTTATTGAATTAAATTTACATGGTAGAATTGAATTGCTAAAGTAATAACTTCATTCGGTAGTTAGTGCGTAACTAACTGATAATTAGTGAAGTGTTTAATTTAATTAAATAAGTAATATTTTCCTTCAGTGAATAGTGCTTAATGAATAAATAATTAGCAATACAGGTTCGATTTACGAGCCTTACTGAAATGACCTCTCTTTATGTAACTATTAAGTTTCTCCGTCTGTGTATTTCAAATTTTCTCCCTGCTATATCGCTTTCCTTTATTTATTTTAAAAGCATATTAACTTATAAAACCATTATGATATCATTTTGTGTCATAAAACGAGATTGCGAAAGTCTCTCGAATGCAACTTTCTGTAAATAGATGACCAACTGGTTTTCGCGCTGACGGTGCGGTTAAGGCTTGCAGTCGAATTAATTGCTGACCGCACCTGATAACTAAATTATACTGCAAAATATAAATTCATATGATTTCATTCAGTTAACTAATAATGTAGGCCCTCGTAATGTAGGCTTTCGTCTTTCGGTTGAGTATTTAAATTTTAGCATAGAAAAAAGAAAAAAAAGAGTTTTTCCATTTTTACTTAGAAAATTTATGAACTTTATGAGATTTATGAAAATTTAATTTAGTCATCCCTTTGGAAAACTATAAGAGTCGTTAGGCGACTCGTCGTACGAATTATTCCTCCTAAAGAAAACACTTTCCACCCCGAGTTACAAGAATTACTCGTCCTAACCGGTAGACGCATTTTTCATGATTTTAACATAAATGAAAATGACACTATATTGAAGGCTGATCCGTTTCCACATCGGATTATTTAATTTAGGGAAAGGCGTTGCCCATATAAAGCATTCAGAAATTAAAATTTCACCGTATAATGTGATCTTCTTGCTGTGTATTTCTTTTCTAAAACCTACCCTTTCCTCTACTTATATATTAATTACACGGTGAGTCAATACACATTTCATTTTTCCCAGGCATAAGTTACGAGGCAAACATTTTAGTGCCTGCGATAGATATTCTACGACTATAGGACTATAGGGCAACTTTTGAAAAGAGTGCCCGTAGACCCTTAAAAAGAGTTAAAAGTATTTATTCTGCAAATGTAATTTTCAGAATAAATCCGCATATGTTGTTTGACTCAGAATTTATTATGTAAATTTAATTTTTAGCTTATTGATTTGACAACTTTCAATTTATTTATAAATAGTAAACAAGCTAAACTAGGTTAATGTTCGATTGAATTTCTCATATTTTCATTGTAACTATGAGTTCTAACGTATCTGGATAGACCTAAGTAACTTAAATTCGTGTTTTGAGAATTGCCTCTCCACTACGAATCATTTCCGCTCACGGAGCATTTATCTTTCCATATTCACGGACAATTGAAGTCCTTCGTTTGGCTTCAAGTTCCCTCAGGGACTCAATACTTTTTTCTTTTTTTTTGGGAAGGAACGAATTTGTTATACACAAGCCACTTGATTCCCCATAATTAGGCTGACCATACGTACCGTTTTGAACGGGAGAGTACCGTTTGTTTTATATTTCCTGGCCGTCCCGTCGTTTTAATAAAAATGTCAATTTCGTCCCGGTTTATGTACTTACTTTTTCATGAATACAGAATATTACATAACCCCGTCCCTTTTTTGCCATCCCAATGTCCCGTTTTTGTCTCAAGGAAATATGGTCAGCCTACCCATAATACCCCAGGTTTTATCTTCAATACTTAAAACAGCCCTTGAGATAAACCTCGAGTGTCCTCATCGACTCGGGCGACGCTCCGCCCCGCCTTTTTTCTTTGTTCTTAAATGCTTGAACAAGCGCGTTAACAGGAGGCAAACCCCTAAGTTGCGCTCTCCCCCTACCAATCAGTCTCCGTTGATTGGGCTCGCCTCGGCGCGCCTTGGATTCTGACGGTTAGAATAGGTCTGGCGCTTCGTCGGGAATGAGTGAAAAGGCCGGGTGGCGCTCTGGTAATTCTCCGAGTAGGTCTTTGAGTGGGTTTGCTCGTTTAAAGACTAAATTTGAAAGTTATTGAGTGAGATTCGAGATTTGAGTTCGAGATATTGAGTTTGAGAGAATATGGAGATTGTGAGTTTATGAGGAAATATTGAGAGCCGTTAACCTAAACTCAAAGGTGGGCAGGACCGAGTTCCAAAAGGACCGAATTCCAGGAACTTGGTCCTTTTTTAAGGACCGTGAGCTGGAAAGTCGGTCCTTTTCTCAGTGAGGACAGAAATGAGGAGCGACGGTCCATTTTTAAGCAATTCCGGACGGTCTTTTTTAGTGATTTTAGTGTGTTTAGTGATTATTGGAAGTTCTAAAGAAGATGGAAACTCAAGCATTTAACTTAATAACTTTTTTCATCATTTATGTATTGTATTAATTATAATTTATGTTAATAAAATTAAAGATTTCCGGTGTCTTTAATTTCATTTTAATCAAATTTTTCACTTATATTATATATAAGGACCGAGGACCGAGTCGTTCCTAGGTCCTATCTTCAGAAAGGACCGGGACCGTCGGTCCAGTTCGAGGCAAGGACCGGGACATGGACCGTCGGTCCTTTTTGAGGCCCGGGTGCCCATCTTTGCCTAAACTACTGCGAGGGATGTAGTGGATGGGCAACGATAGATCTTAAATCATTTAATTAATGTTAAGACTAGTTTAAGAAAAAACTTGAACTTGACCGTACTATATTTCAAATTCGAGACTGAACTTGTAGCCAAATGTGACTTAAATTTATTGATTAAAAGCTATTCAGACCAACTATTTCATTATCAAATACACACTAAAATCAGGGGTACAGAAGTAAGCGGAAGATAAAAAATTCACGCAGAGGGTCACTAACTTAAAGAAAGATCTATTATAACTTCAATTTACTCATCGAGCATTTACAGTGACCTTCGAAAAAAAAACAATTTGTAATAAGGGTCCGTCCCCCTAACAAAACGGACATCTTTTTTATTACAAACTGGTGTCAGAAGAAGTAAGGGAAAAACGGATTTTTTATTACACATATATGCAGTATATATATATATATATATATATATATATATATATATATATATATATATATATATATATATATATATACAGGGTGTCCCATAAGTCCGGCATCATAGGAGAAATTCAGATTTTTCTATTACTACACACCATAATTTATGCTCGGGATGCCAATTTTCCGTCCACCATTGTGTTCAGTGACGGGGCTGTTTTTATGGAAATGGTGAGGTAAATCGACAGAACACCCGCTACTGGTCTCAAAACAACCCTCACTGGTATACCTCTTCAAAGGAACAAGGTGCATCTCGGGTGATGATATGGTGTGGCATTTGGAAGGATCGCATCATAGGCCCCCTCTTTTTCGATGAACATGTCACTGGAGGCACCTACCTACGTACGCTCAAGGAAGAAGCATTTCCCAGTGTCTTGAACGAAGAAGGAAATTTCCCAACATGGTTCCAGCAAGACGGCGCTCCTGCACATTACAGCACCCAAGTAAGGGAATACTTGTACCAACAATTCCCTGGTCATTGGATAGGACGTCAAGGGCCTGTGGAATGGCCAGCTAGATGCCCGGATCTCACGCCACTAGATTTTTATCTCTGGGGCCACTTGAAAGAACATAAGAACATAAGAAATTTTTATAGTGGGCACACTAGGGGCCACTTCGGCCCATCGAGGTGGCTCCACTATGTAAAAACTGCCTGTACATTGGCAATAACCAATTTTTACGAAACTAATTAAGTATCAATTTAAAACTAATTAATTATCAATTTAAAACTAAAGATAGAATCTCTTGATCCAGAGGATCAAAATCCTAATATCCACAAATACGTTACACAATATATCTATTTATAACTGACATGCAAATATATCAGATCCAAAGAATCCAGTCAATTTCATTATGGTATCCATCAATACCAGTACCATGCCAACCAAAAATAAGTCACGGTCCATATCAATTGCGGACCAAGTCACAATTTACATCCATATACATTACAATATATATACTTTAGAGGAAAAGTGTAGGTGTGGCTGTAAAGACTGTACAGTAATGTAGAAATGTGTGTGCACCCATTTTGGGTCTCCCATTTAAAGGTGTTTGTGGGGCAAGTGAAGATCATGAGTTTTTCAATACCTCACAGTACTATGGGGGGCACCGCTCGGCAGAGGAATCTCTTTAAATAGGGTGTGTAAGGACAGAGAGTATCCCCTAACCCAAGATGCTGCCTCCCTATATCCCACAACACCTGTGTTGAACTGTGGGATCTATCACCCAAATGCACATAATATATATGACAATAAACTAGACCATTCATGCAATAAAAATGGGCTTAAACACCATCACCAGATGTCCCTTGCAGACATCAAACTATCCAACCTTCTTTTGAAAGAATCAAGCGTATCTGAAGTCACCACTTCTTCTGTCAGACTGTTCCAAAACTTAATTACTCTGTTTGTAAAACTATGTTTTCTTAAATTTGTTCTACATCTTGGCTTAAATAATTTCATACTATGACCTCTAGTCTGATTATTGTGATCTTTAATGAAAAGAGACTCAAAATCTATCTTAGCCAACCTTTTTATCATTTTATACACCTCTATCATATCACCCCTTAACCTCCTTTTTAATGAGAACATGCCTAGATACGCCAGTCTTTCCTTATATGTCAATTGTCTTAGAGATGGGATCATTCTTGTTGCTCGTTTCTGTACTTTTTCCAGTTTTTCAATATCTTGTATCAAATAGGGACTATTAAATTGAATGCAGTATTCGAGGAGGGGTCTCACATATGAAATGTATAGTTGCTTTATAATATTGGGTGATTTGTATTCAATGTGTCTCTGCATGAGATTGAGTCGAGCATTTGCTTTGTTTCTGATTACCATACAGTGATTTGAGGGTTTAAGTTCATTTGTCACAGTGACACCCAAGTCTTTCTCTTTATCATCATTTTTAATCCAAATTCCATTCATATTGTATTCAAATTCTGGATTTTTTGGCCCAATATGCATAACCTTGCACTTATCAACATTAAATTTCATCTCCCACTTATCTGCCCAAGCTGTTACTCTGTCTAAGTCTTTTTGTATTGTCATTGCTCCTGCTACTGACTTAACATTATGGCCTAATTTTGTATCATCAGCAAATTTTGAGGTTTTACATGATAGGCCCTTCTCTAGATCATTTATATAGACAACAAAAAGCAGAGGTCCCAGAACAGACCCCTGTGGGACTCCGCTCAATACGGGTCTCCAAGTAGACTTATTTCCATTTAGATGAACTCTCTGTTTTCTATTTCTCAGCCATTCTTCTATCCAATCAGCTATATGACCTCTTATACCATGGGCTCTAACTTTTACCAACAATCTTGCATGAGGAACAGTATCAAATGCCTTTGCAAAATCTAAGTATACTATATCTACTGGCTCTTTATTGTCCAAATGCAATAGGACTCCATCATAAAATTCAATCAAGTTGGTTAGACAGGACCTTCCATTTCGAAAGCCATGCTGGCTATCATTTATAAGGTTGCACTCTTCAAGGAACTCAGTAACTTTACCTCTAATGATACTTTCGAGTAATTTGCAAATAATGGAGGTGAGGCTGATGGGTCTGTAGTTTTTTTCCAAGTTTCTATTTCCTTTTTTAAAGATTGGAGCCACATTTGCTTTCTTCCAATCCTCTGGAATTTCAGTACATATCAATGATTTATTAAAAATAATTTCTAGTGCCTGTGCTATATTCTTTTTGGCAGCTTTTATGACTATTGGATGCATTTCATCTGGCCCTGGAGATTTTTCCATTTTTAATTTATCTATGTTAGAAAATCTAGAAGAGGAAGAACCATTGTTGTCTCAAGGCGATACGATGACTAAGCTGATTGATGCAGCATTGCTTGTGTATATATTAAGTTAAGGTGTATATATATCCATCTCATAATTGTAAGGTTAGTGAAAAATTAACTTAATTTAGAGCTAGCATTTTTTGAGCTCTTGTGGCATCATTGTTTGGTCACACTGTTGGCATCATTTTGGGACGCTGCGCGTCTTTTCTACTCGTTTGTGGAAGGTCGTACGTAAAGGTGTGGTCTGATAGAGAGCTCTCTTGCAATTCAGCTTGGTTGTTTAGATACATGATTGTTGCATCGTGCAATAGTCCAGGTTGCGTTGTTGTTGCAAGGTTCAGAAAGAAGACCACAAATAGTACCTTTTTGTTTACTTTAAGTTCATGTAATTAAGGTCTAAGGTAGGCCCGCATCGAGTCAGCAACCCTGAGGTTACCCTGAGGTAGGACCTAATAGGATCTCAAATCCGTAAGTTTTAATTTAGCTTAACTTGGGCATTAGGTAGAACTTGCCCTTTAGAATTTGGCCGTTCACGGCTTAGCTGGGATTTTGAACCCGACAAATAAATAAAATAACATGGTCCTTCAGAACCGGATTTCTACCCCAAGACTGAGTCAGTGACTATTTTTCGGCAAAGTTCTGATTGTGCAAATTGTATCCCAAGTTAGGCCTAGACGGGTTGAGTATTATTGAGTTAAGGTCCCAGGGTAAAGTTTGGTCGCCCAATTGCGAAACTTGGCCAGTCGTCTGTCGTTTTTGGCCTACTTTTTTTCCGGTTTGGTTAATTTTGGGTTATTATTGAATTAAGGTCCCAGGGTAAAGTTTGGTCGCCCAATTGCGAAACTTGGCCAGTCGTCTGTCGTTTTTGGCCTACTTTTTTTCCGGTTTGGTTAATTTTGGGTTATTATTGAATTAAGGTCCCAGGGTAAAGTTTGGTCGCCCAATTGCGAAACTTGGCCAGTCGTCTGTCATTTTTGGCCTACATTTTTTCCGGTTTGGTTAATTTTGGGTCATTATTGAATTAAGGTCCTGGGGTGGAAAATTTGGTATTCCATACTGGTGTTTGGTTAGTACCCCACCCAGCAATTCAGTTTATTTGAAAGTAAAATTTGCGTTTGATCAGTTTGGTTAAGTATTTCTGCCAATTCAGCTCATTTGGTATTGAGCCCAAGGGTTGTTTACATTGAAGATGAGTGCATCTGAATTGAACAAATTTATAAAAAGGAGAAGTGCCTACAAAGGTCTAATTACAAAGGTCATTGCCACTATAGATTCTGCCATAGAGCAAGAGGATTTACGCTTAGTGACTGCGCAGCTTGCCATATTAGAAACTAAAAAGGTTGCTCTAAGTGAGGTAAATGTTAAAATTGAGGCTCTTAAGAAGAGGATGAAATAGAAAATAACATAATTTACTTTGAAGAGATTATTGATGATATGATTAACGTAGGCCTCCGAGCAAAAGAGTTTAGCAGCTCAGTACAGTTAGAGACCAGGTCTAATAATGAAACACAACACTCAACAAATGATGCTTGTGAAGTTAAGGTTAGCAGATCTGTAGTTCAATTACCGAGGCTTGTACTCAAACCATTTTCTGGGAGTATTCAGGAATGGCAAGGATGGGCAGACAGTTTTCAATCAGCAGTTCATTCTAGTCAAGTGTTAAGTGCCGTGGAGAAGTTTAATTATTTGCGGTCCCTCTTGGAAGGGGAGGCAGCAAAGACTATAGCAGGATTAGCATTAACAAAGGCTAATTATAATGTGGCTTGGGATATATTAAAGAAACGGTTTGGTAAGCCAGAGATCTTAATTAAAAGCCACCTCCGTGCACTTTTAGCTATACCTCCTGTTAATAATCCTAATAGTGTCAAGGAGTTACGGCAGTTATATGATGAATTTGAAATTAGAACTAGGTCCCTGGACAACTTGGGTGTAGGAATGGAAAAGTATGGTATAATGTTGGTTCCTACACTGGAGTCTAAATTGCCTAGCTCAATTTTGCTTGAATTAAGTAGGGGACACTCTGCAGAACATGTGTACATCCCCCTTCAGCAGATGTTAAGTCTTTTAGGCACAGAATTAGCAAGACGAGAGGGAGTTGAGTTTGCGCAGTGGGATGGTAAACAAGGGGACAAAGGCAGGCACAGCACCAAAGTTTCCACAAAAAGGAATAGCCCAGGTACAGTGTCAGCTCTACATGCCTCCTCTGAGAATAAATTAAAGGGAATCAAGGAATGCATATTTTGCGAAGGCAACCACAAGTCATATAAATGTGAGGTGGCTGAGGCCTTACCCTTTGAGGAGAGAAAGGACAGGGTAACTAAGTCCACAGCATGTTTTAAATGTTTTTTGAAAGGTCATAGAGCAAGGTTTTGTAAGTTTAAAATTTTGTGCAACAAATGCCATGGTAGGCATCAGCCATTATTGTGTGAAAACACTCTTAGTAGGCCTACCCCAGAAGTAGAGACATCAGTGGCACATGCCACTGCTATGCAAGGGAGTAAAAGTAAAGGGGAATTATTGCAAACAACTGCAGCCTTATTAATTGGGAATGAGGGAGAAGCTACTGTAAGAGTGTTGTTTGATAGTGGTAGCAGTGTAGTTTTATTAAGACCAGAATTTCCAGAAAATTGAAGTTTAAAGAACTTAAGAGGGAAAATTTAAGAATTTCTGGGTTTGGGGGTTCCGTTCAAAACCGAACCAAATTTAAGAAGGTAGAAGTTCTGGTTAAAGGGTTGTTACCGCAAAGTCCCACTATCAAGGTCCAAGCTGTAGAGATTGAGGAACTTTGTGCTCCAGTCACTACTTGTTTAGATATGGCATGTGTCCAAGAATTGCAAGTTAAAGGAATTAATTTGGGCAATAATAAGTTTGAGGGAACAGAAGATATTAGTCTTTTGATTGGAGCTGACTATTATTGGGACTTCATCACTGGTAATATTGTCCGTACATCTCAAGGCCCGGTGGCTATTGAAAGTAAGCTAGGCTGGATGCTACATGGTAGTTATTGCAATGAAATGGAAGTTAAGGCTCTTTTTGTTAAGATTGAGGAGAACAGCCATGGTCTGGAAAGGCATTTGAAAGCGTTTTGGGAACTTGAATCTATTGGTATAAAGGACAACCAGGCAAGTACAGTGAACAATGATGTTTTAGAGCAATTTGAAAAAGGGATTGGGTTTAGAGATGGTTGCTATGAAGTTGGCCTACCATGGAAGGATTCTTGCAAACCCGGTTCAAACCTTCAGCTAGCTAATCGGAGGTTGGAGACTTCATTGTACAGGCTAAGAAAAAATGAGGAGTTGTTAATTGAATACGATGAGGCCATCCTAAGTTATGTAAGGGAGGGCTATGCTGAAAGGGTGCAAGGTGAGCTGGTGAGCCAGGAGGCACATTATCTGCCACACCATGCAGTGGTACGGCGAGACAAAACTACCACCAAACTGAGGGTAGTTTTTGATGGCTCAGCCAAGGACAAAGGTGGTGTGTCCTTGAATGACTGTTTGGATGCTGGGCCAAATTTAAATGCAGATTTATTTTCCTTGTTACTGAGATTCAGGTTTGGTAGAGTAGCATTGACTGCAGATGTGAAGCAAGCCTTTTTGCGGATAAAGTTAAAACCAGAGGACAGAGATGCAGTAAGGTATCTGTGGGTGGATACGAAAGACTTGTTGGAAAATGAACCTAATGTTCAAGCATATAGAATGAAGTCAGTGTTGTTTGGCCTCAGCTCTAGTCCATTTCTGTTGGCAGCTACTATGCAGTACCATTTTAAGAAATATTCTGAAGTCTATCCTAACACTATTGAACACATAAGGAAAAAATTTTATGTTGATGATTTGCTATGTTCCGTGGATAATACAGAAATGGCTAAACAGATATTCATGGAGGCTAGAGCTATAATGAGGGAGGCTGGCATGGAGCTCAGAAAATGGCAGACCAATCATTCGCAATTACAAGAGTTTATGAGTCATTCCTCTGTAGTACCTGATGCAGCAGAAAGTATTGAGGATTCTGGTATTAAGGAGTTGTGGGCAATAGACGCAAAGGTGCTAGGCATCGTTTGGCAGCAAGATGATGATTTGTTTACCTTCAATGGGAAATCTTTAGTAGAGCTGGCTGAGAATGAGACAAGGTGGACAAAACGTACAGCTCTTAGTTTGGCTTCGAAGGTCTTTGATCCTCTTGGATTCCTGGCTCCATTTGTGATAAAGTCAAAAATTTGGTTTCAGAGCCTCTGGGAAATTGGACTTGGTTGGGACCAAGAGTTACCTGATCATATGGTGGTAAGGTGGAAATATTGGTTCAAAGAATTGGCACATCTTGGAGACATTGAAATCCCAAGATGGTACTTTGGAGAGTTGAACAATAGTCCAGACAATTTGGAGCTGCACATCTTTTGTGATGCAAGTGAGGAAGCCTATGCAACTTGTATTTATATAAGAGGCGCATTGCAAGAGGAAGTAAGTTGCAGGTTGGTTGCTGCAAAGAGTAGAGTAGCACCTTTGAAAAGGCTTTCTGTTCCAAGGTTGGAATTGATGGGTGCCGTTATTGCTAGTCGGCTTGCAATTACAGTGCGAAAGTCTTTGGCCCTCTATGAAATTCCAAGCTATTATTGGACAGACTCCACTATAGTTTGGCACTGGTTAAGAAGTCAGGCAAGGAAATGGAAACCATTTGTTGCCAATAGGGTGGAGGAAATTCAAGCGCGCACAGATCCCAAGCAATGGAAGCATTGTCCAGGCATCCAAAACCCCGCTGATTTACCAACACGAGGAATTTCAGTGAAAGATCTTTCACAGTCAAGTTTGTGGTGGAATGGGCCAGAGTGGCTAAAACTTGGAAGTGAAAACTGGCCTTCTAATCAGCCTATTGTAGGAGAATGCCAGGCTGAAGAAGCATGGGTGAGTGAGGTGAGAAAATGCACTGTGAACAGTTGTCAAGTTATGCAGCAGGACCCCATATTGAGGCTTGAGGACATTAGCAGTCTGAAAAGATTGTTAAGAGTGACAGCATGGATATATAGATTTACCAACAACATTAAGGGAGAAACAAGAAGGGAAGGAATTCTGAACAGTAATGAGATTCAGCAAGCCAGGAAATACTGGGTGGTATATGCGCAGAAGGAAAAATTTGGTGAAGAGCGGGAATTGCTCACCAGCCATCCATTACAGGTTCTACCAACACATTCTGCGCTCAAGGGTTTGGATGTGTTTTTGGATCAGGATTTATTGAGAGTAGGAGGTAGACTACAGTTTTCTGGGCTTCCAGAGGAGAAAAGACATCCAATTTTGCTACCTTCTGGGGGGCACTTTGTGGACCTTTTGATCCTGGATACTCATCATAAGCTGTTACATGCTGGAGTTAGAGAAGTGATAATAGAGATTAGACAACAATTTTGGATTCCCAAAATTAGACAAGTAGTGAAAAAGGTCTTGCATAAATGTGTGGTTTGCAAGCGTTGGAGTGCAAAGCCTTATTATGAAAAGGTGGCTCCACTTCCAAGAGAACGGTGTGTCTATACTGCCCCATTTGATGTAGTGGGAGTAGACTTTGCAGGGCCAGTCTATGTGTATGAGCGAGGGGAGTCTAACAAAGGTTATATATGTCTTTTCACCTGTGCTACCACCAGAGCAATCCATTTGGAGTTTGTAAGCAACTTAAGTAGTGATGTATTTCTTTTGGCCTTTAAAAGGTTTGTGAACAGAAGGGGTTTTCCAAATAAAATCATATCGGATAATGCAAAAACCTTCAAAAAGGCTGCAAAGGAACTCCAAGAAATTTGGTCCTTGCTAAAAGAGGAAGGATTCCAATCCTACTTTTCACACCAAGGGGTACAGTGGGAGTTTATTGTTGAGAGAGCACCATGGTGGGGAGGATTTGGGAAAGGCTAGTGAGAAGTGTAAAGTGTCCATTAAAGAAACTTTTAGCTAATGCTCATTTGAGCAAAGAAGAATTCTCTACTGTTTTATGTGAAGTAGAAGCAATGGTGAACAGTAGGCCTATCACTTTTGTTTACAACAGTAGGCAGGATGCAGAGCCATTGACACCAAATCATTTTCTTTGTGGTAAACGATTAACATCAAACCCCAGTGTGCCAGAAGACTTGCAGCCTATCCAGAGCACTCAAGGAGAGTTAACCAGACGGTTCAGGTACCTTGAAGAGCTACAAGATCAGTTATGGAAGAGGTGGCAGATGGAATACTTGCCAGAACTCAATTATTACCCATCAGGCAAGGTAAAGGGCTCCAATGCAAATTGTATCAAGGTGGGAGAAGTGGTAATGATTGGGGATGAAAGACCAAGGCAATGCTGGAAGCTTGGCATAATTGAAGAGTTATTTGTTGGCAAAGACAATTTAGTTAGGTCTGCACTGGTAAAGACTTCAGGAGGAAAGTTAAAGAGACCTATACAAAAACTCTATGCTTTAGAAATCAGCAAAAACCCAGATAGTCAAGATGAAACATTTGAGTTACAGCCTCATGAAGAAGGCTTGGCTAACCTTGCAGAAGGTAATGACAACAATGCCTCTTCGGTGGGGAGTGTTAGAAAATCTAGAAGAGGAAGAACCATTGTTGTCCCAAGGCGATACGATGACTAAGCTGATTGATGCAGCATTGCTTGTATATATATTAAGTTAAGGTGTATATATATCCATCTCATAATTGTAAGGTTAGTGAAAAATTAACTTAATTTAGAGCTAGCATTTTTTGAGCTCTTGTGGCATCATTGTTTGGTCACACTGTTGGCATCATTTTGGGACGCTGCGCGTCTTTTCTACTCGTTTGTGGAAGGTCGTACGTAAAGGTGTGGTCTGATAGAGAGCTCTCTTGCAATTCAGTTTGGTTGTTTAGATACATGATTGTTGCATCGTGCAATAGTCCAGGTTGCGTTGTTGTTGCAAGGTTCAGAAAGAAGACCACAAATAGTACCTTTTTGTTTACTTTAAGTTCATGTAATTAAGGTCTAAGGTAGGCCCGCATCGAGTCAGCAACCCTGAGGTTACCCTGAGGTAGGACATAATAGGATCTCAAATCCGTAAGTTTTAATTTAGCTTAACTTGGGCATTAGGTAGAACTTGCCCTTTAGAATTTGGCCGTTCACGGCTCAGCTGGGATTTTGAACCCGACAAATAAATAAAATAACAATCTATTGCTTTTAAGATATCTAGTTTTGTTACCCTTAATTCATTTATTTCTCTATCTTGTCCTGGTAGTATAAGATCAGGAATATTATTTAAATTTTCATTTGTGAATACTGATGAGAAGTATTTGTTTAGTTCTTCAGTTATTTCAAGATCATCATCTATAGTTTTATCATCTATATGGAGTGGGCCAATTTTCTTTTTCACTCTACTTTTCAAATTGAAGTGACTGAAAAACTTTTTAGTATTGTTTTTTTAATTCTTGGCTAGGCTTTTTTCCAGGTCACGTTTGCTATCTCTGATTACTTTCTTGCAAATGCTTCTTTTACTTTTATATATTTCGGAGTCTGTGCCATTTTTAGTTCTTTTGAATTTATGAAATGCTCTTGTTTTTTCTCTGATTGCTCTTTTTACATTGCAGTTTATCCAAGGTTGTTTTTTATTTTTTCCAGTTCTGATTTTACACTGTGGGATATGCTTCCTTTGTATGTTCATTATTATACTTTTAAATTTTTCCCACGTACTAGTTACTGTCTGTTCAGGCTGTAGAATATCTGTCCAATTTATTAGACACAGATCATTTACTAGTCCATTTATATTTCCTCTTTTAAAATCTGGAACTTCTACTTTATTTTCACTAGGTCTTGAATTACAAACAATATTAAACCGAAGGATACAATGATCACCTGAACCTAGTGTTTCTGAAACCAAGATATCCTGGAAGGTATCTGGGTTATTTGTTAGAATTAAATCTAGAATGGCATCGGCCCTGGTTGGCTCCTTTACTAACTGGGTTAAACCATTCTCAATTATAGTCTAAGAATCTCTCATTACTTTCTGGTGTTTGTAATATTTCCCAGTCTATATGCCTATAATTGAAATCTCCAACTGTGATAGCGTGGGGTAGACACCCCAGTTAGGTTACTTAGATTCTAGCAAACAATCAAAAGCACTTACCGGTGCGTTGAATTAGGTATTCCTTGAAGCCTACCGTTTTATTCCTGTGTCCCACAAACAGCCTACCTAACTCTCTCTTACATTACCAATTTAGAAGCTATAGACATTACCCCTAACTATACTTAAGTACAAACAACTTTCTACCCCATTTGTCACCTTAGAAACATCACCTAATTATACTCAGCACCAAAGATTAGGTCAGATAGGAAAAAACATGTTTAGGCCAGACCAAAGCAATACGAACAGCCGCGTTGGTTCGTTTATGACTTGCTCTTGCCATTCAGCTTAGATTTAGTGATATTTACCCTTTAGTGACTTTTAGACTATATACATATATATATATACATACACGTCACCTCACTTCTCCCCTACAAGTTTAGTCTGTCAGGGGGATGAGGGACCCTAGACGACCTGCGGAGCGAGGTTGATGTAGTAGGATTAGGTGCAACCTGTATAGGCGGGCGAGTTGAACCATTTTCCGGAGGATCAGTTCTCTCTTCCGGAAGACTCTGGTCCTTCTGCACTTCACGTTCCCATATCTGGTCCTGATGGCGTTTAATAGAACGACCATCTTCTAGTTGGCACTTGAAGAAAACAGGGCCTGTTCTCTCCTGCACAGTTGCAGGAACCCATTTTGGTCCAGCCCCATAGTTGCGAATCATAACTGGATCATTAGGTTGCGCTTCTAGAACTCTCCCTCTTTTAGTGTCATGGTACAACTTCTGTTTTTCCTGATGGCGTAAAACTCGTTGTTGTAACGTTTCGTTTGGACGTAACAAATCGAAAACTGAACGAATTCCCCGGCCAATCAGAAGTTTAGAGGGAGACACCCCGTCGTGTGTGTGGTGTTATTCGATATTTAAACAAAAATTTATCCAACACCACTTGCATTTCCTCCCCACGAGAATGACGCAAGGCCGACTTGAAAGTACGGACCATGTTTTCCGCGAGACCGTTAGTAGACGGGTGGAAAACACGACCGGACATGTCTAATGCCATTTAGCTGGACGAAGGAACGAAATTCCTCACTGGTAAAACAAGTACCATTGTCGGAAACCAGGACTACGGGTAAACCCCATCGAGCGAAAACCGAACGGAGTAAGCGAATAGTAACACCCGAAGTCGTGGAAGTGGTTGGAAGAATTTCCACCCACTTAGAGTAGGCGTCCACAATGACTAGGAAATAAGTATTATTTATAGGACCTGCATAGTCAACATGGATCCTATGCCACGGTATAGTAGGCCATTCCCAAGGATGAAGTGGACTTTTCCTTGGGAGATCTCTGTTCTCTAGGCAGCTTTGACAGGAACGAACCAATGATTCGAGTTCTCCATCTAAACCAGGCCACCAGAAATAAGCTCTCGCCAGCTCTTTCATTTTTGTTGCGCCCATGTGTTCAGCGTGAAGTTCCTTCACTAAATTCGACCTGCCTTTTTTGGAATAATCACTCTGTGGCCCCATAAGAGACAGCCATTTTGAATCGAGAGGCCAGACTGACGTTGATAAAAAGGCTGTAATTCACTCTCAACCTTAGTAGGCCAACCAACTGAGCAGAAATGGATGACCCTAGACAGAATAGGGTCTGATTTTGTCCACTGCTCTATTTGTACCGCAGATACTGGAGTGGATTCCAAAAACTCCACCAAGTGAACCCATTCTGTAGGTATAGGTACACAATCATTTGGATTTTCTAAGGGCAACCTACTTAGCGCATCAGCCGTACCTAGAAGTTTACCTGACCGATGTACTAAGTCAAATTTATAGGCTTGTAGAATCAGTGCCCATCGTTGAATCCTACCTGAGGCCATAACTGGAATATTTTTATTAGGTGAAAATAAACCTAAAAGAGGCTTATGGTCAGTAATTAGTTTAAATTCATGACCCCATAGATAGAAATGAAATTTTTTTACTGCAAATACTAAGGCTAATGCTTCACGTTCCACTTGTGCATATCGTCTTTCCGTCTCAGTTAGTGTTCTAGAAGCAAAACAGATAGGCCTATCTACACCATCAATGTGGTGAGATAACACTGCCCCAATTCCATAAGAACTGCTGTCTGCTGAAACTACGAGAGGAAGTTTAGGATCATAATGCACTAGGAGAGTGGACTTTAGTAGTACGTCCTTGGAAGCCTCAAATGCTCCTTTTGAGTTTTCTCCCATCTCCACTGTTCCCCAGATCGTAATAGCTTATTTAGGGGTTCAAGGAAAGTCGATGCATTAGGCAAAAATTTCCTATAAAAGTTTAGGAGACCTAAATAAGCTTGTAACTGTGTGATGTTTTGTGGAGGTGGTGCCTTTTCTATTGCTTCTAGTTTATCCACCGTTGGATGAATGCCTGAGGCATCTATGCGGAACCCTAAATATGAAACCTCGTTAGTGACCCATGAACACTTTTCTCTCTTAGCTTAAGTCCGGCATCCCGGAGTCTTTTTAGAACCGTGGTTAATCTAGTTAGGTGTTCTTTTTTAGACGAACCTGAAATGAGGACATCATCTAGAAAGCAAAGTACCCCTGGAATGTGACCTAGAACTTGGTCCATTGTCCTCTGAAAAATACCTGGAGCCGATGCTATTCCATAGCATAGCCTATTGTACTTATATAGGCCTCGGTGCGTATTTATGATAGTTAATTCTTTAGAGTTTTCATCTAAACTTAGTTGAGCATAGGCTTGGGACATATCGAGTTTTGTGAAATATTTACCCCCAGCAAGAGAGCTAAATAATTCATCAGGCTTGGGTATAGGATAGCAATCTAGAGGACGGCTCTATTTGCTGTTAAACGGTAATCCCCACATAACCGCACGGACTTGTCCGGTTTTAGTACAGGAACTACTGGGGCAGCCCACTTAGCGTGTGTGACTGGTTCAATAATTTTTATCTTTTAGCAGCCTGTCAATTTCTAAATCTACCTTCTCCCGCAGTGCATGCGCAATTGAACGAGCCTTACAAAATTTCGGAGTTACATTAGGATCTACTTCTATGCAGACCTGATGGCCTTTTAGGTTGCCTACTTCAGGCCCAAAAACAGAAGAAAACTCCTTAACAATGAGTCTATGTCAGATGGATATGAGAGTGTATGCACATCTGCCTGACCCCTTGGCAAGATTTTGTCAATCGGCATTTTCAAAGCATCAATCCAATCACGGCCTAGTAGAGTAGGCCCTTGCTCATCCACCACTAAAAGGGTTAAGGGATGAGACAAAGTTTTCTGGTTGAGTGTAACTGTGACGTATGCTTCTCCACAAATAGGTATTTGTATGTCTCCATACTTCTTCAAAATAGTTTTAGATGCATGTAGTTTAGGTGTTTTTGAAAATCTTATCAAAAACTGCCTTGGACATGACCGTCCGGGCAGCACCTGTATCTAATTCTAGAGGAACTGTGATTCCATTTAGGCCTACCTCTACAATATATGGGCCTGTATTTTTCCCACTTTGCTGCTCATAAAATAGGTACTCCACTCCAATGTTTGAAGTATTTCCCCTTTGATGATTTACTGTACACTAGAAATGTTAAAATTAGAATTTTCACCCTTCGTTTTCTTTGAAAAACACACTTTAGCTATGTGGCCTATTTTACTACAGTTTCGGCAAACTGCTTCTTTAAAAGGGCAATCCTTCTTCCAATGGTGTTTTCCACACCCTGTACATGGTTTGGAAGGCTTAGTAGAATTAGTAGGCTTAGTCGTATTCGCCTCATACCTTTTATTTGCCTGTCTAGTAGGCTCGTTAGGTCTGCCAGGCCTAGAAGATTTAAAGCTATTTACGTGTTAGGCTTTACTACTATGATTGCCAAAAGCTCTAATATCTTTAGCAGCTGCTTCTCTAGCCGTAGCTATTTCTACAGCCTGACTAAAAGTTAGGTCCTGTATGGCTAATAGGGCTCTCTGGGTAGACTCCTCTTTGAGACCCATTACAAACCTATCTCTTAGCATTTCATCTAATTTGTCCCCAAATTTACACGTACGGCTATGGCTTTTTATTCCTGCAACAAACTCTGCAATGCTTTCATTTCCCGTCTGATGCCTTGAATAAAATTTGAAACGTTCATAGATGAGAACTACTCGGGGTTTGTAGTGATCGGTTAGGGCCTGTACCAATTCATTATAGGTGCAAGTTTCCGGTGCTTTAGGAGAAACTAGGTCCATAACTAAACCAAACGTTTTAGGGCCTATTATAGTTAAAAAGGTAGGTACTTTCTTAGCATCCGGAATGGAATTTGCCTCGAAAAACAACCTCACCCTAGTGGCATAAGCTTCGAAGTCCTCCCCAGAGTCTTCGGGGCTTATATGGCCAATCACCGACATGCTAGAGCAAAACCGAATTAGGCCAAATCACGTGAAGTAGGTTAGGTTAGGTTTAAATTTGATCTAGTTACTCCCCAGTTAGGGCTGATAGTGAATTGTATTAGAGTTAGGGCTGAGTAGGAATTAGTTTTAGAGTTAGGGCTGAGTAGGAATTAGTTTTAGAGTTAGGCTGAGTAGGAATTAGTTTTAGAGTTAGGGCTGAGTAGGAATTAGTTTTAGAGTTAGGGCTGAGTAGGAATTAGTTTTAGAGTTAGGGCTGAGTAGGAATTAGTTTTAGAGTTAGGGCTGAGTAGGAATTAGTTTTAGAGTTAGGGCTGAGTAGGAATTAGTTTTAGAGTTAGGGCTGAGTAGGAATTAGTTTTAGAGTTAGGGCTGAGTAGGAATTAGTTTTAGAGTTAGGGCTGAGTAGGAATTTTTTAGAGTTAGGGCTGAGTAGGAATTAGTTTTAGAGTTAGGGCTGAGTAGGAATTAGTTTTAGAGTTAGGGCTGAGTAGGAATTAGTTTTAGAGTTAGGGCTGAGTAGGAATTAGTTTTAGAGTTAGGGCTGAGTAGGAATTAGTTTTAGAGTTAGGGCTGAGTAGGAATTAGTTTTAGAGTTAGGGCTGAGTAGGAATTAGTTTTAGAGTTAGGGCTGAGTAGGAATTAGTTTTAGAGTTAGGGCTGAGTAGGAATTAGTTTTAGAGTTAGGGCTGAGTAGAATTAGTTTTAGAGTTAGGGCTGAGTAGGAATTATTTTAGAGTTAGGGCTGAGTAGGAATTAGTTTTAGAGTTAGGGCTGAGTAGGAATTAGTTTTAGAGTTAGGGCTGAGTAGGAATTAGTTTTAGAGTTAGGGCTGAGTAGGAATTAGTTTTAGAGTTAGGGCTGAGTAGGAATTAGTTTTAGAGTTAGGGCTGAGTAGGAATTAGTTTTAGAGTTAGGGCTGAGTAGGAATTAGTTTTAGAGTTAGGGCGGCGGGACCTACGCTATAGTACGGTAGCTTACCCACACAAACAAACCAAATCGGACGACCCACTAGGCTACATCCAATTTTCCAAACAACCACTTGAACCCAATAAGCCAAATTAAACCAATGAGCCAAATTTAACCCAATGAACAAAATTTAACCAAATGAGCCAAATCCCATCCTCGTCGCCAAATGTGATAGCGTGGGGTAGACACCCCAGTTAGGTTACTTAGGTTCTAGCAAACAATCAAAAGCACTTACCGGTGCGTTGAATTAGGTATTCTTTGAAGCCTACCATTTTATTCCTGTGTCCCACAAACAGCCTACCTAACTCTCTCTTACATTACCAATTTAGAAGCTATAGACATTACCCCTAACTATACCTAAGTACATACAACTTTCTACCCCATTTGTCACCTTAGAAACATCACCTAATTATACTCAGCACCAAAGATTAGGTCAGATAGGAAAAAACATGTCTAGGCCAGACCAAAGCAATACGAACAGCATTGGTTCGTTTATGACTTGCTCTTGCCATTCAGCTTAGATTTAGTGATATTTACCCTTTAGTGACTTTTAGACTATATACATATATATATATATATATATATATATATATATATATACATGTCACCTCACCAACAATAATAATATTGCTTGTCATTGCTTTATTTATTTCATCAATAAGTTGATTTTCTACATACTTATTTTCTTCTCTACTTTTGGGGATTCCTCCAACTGAACATCCCTCAGGTGGTCTATAAATACCCCCTATCCTGATTTTCCTGGCATTTTTATGCCCAATATCTACCCATACAGATTCAACTATTTCCTCTTTAACGGGAGTAACTTCAACTGGATTCAGATTTGTCTTGGCATAAATAAATATTCCGCCACCCTCTGAATATTTACGTTCATAATAAAAAAAGTTCATAGCCATCAATTTCATAAGTAATGGTATTATCTCTTTCACTAAATAGACTGTTTGGTATCGTACTGAATTTTGTCCAAGTTTCAGTGACAATCATAACATCAGGATTTTCAATACCTATGTGTGCCTTGAATTCATTTATTTTATCTCGGATACTTCTTGCATTTACATAGAAAAATGACAAAGAACCCTTGGAATATTTTGCTTGTAATTTAGTCTGGTTCTTGTTCTGTGATGGTATATTATTTGCATCTCTTTTACTTTCTTTGTTGACCTTTTTCTTTTGAGTTTTGATTATATTTTTTATTAGTTTATTGTTGTGAAAAACTATATAGAGCTATGGGTTGATTGCCTGTTACCCTCATCCGTTGGAAATGTCCAGCAGATTTCAGTGGAGAGTGAACGACAAAAGCCCTATATGTTTTCGTTAGAGAGTTATGAATATGTAGGTCTTTAAAGGACCTCTTTATATTTAATTGTTTATGGTAATTTTAGCGTCGGGATTTTAGACGCCCTAGAATGAAAATGAAATTGCCTCACCTTAATTTTGATGGATCTTAGTTTGCTTCGATACAGGGCGTTACGATCTTTTTCGGTGTAGGGCCGCCACGATGGAGTTACGCAATGAGTTAACGTCTTGTAATAAATATGGGCTGTCACAATATAGACACTGCTGGGGATAGGCCTATCCTATTTTATATATTAATTTTATTATAAGGTATTCACTCAGAACTTTACGGGGGACAAAAACATCCTCCCTGTTTAAAGCGTTTGCTGTAACATAAACAGCCCTGAGGCTATTCCTTTAATATATCTTCATATTTCTGTATAAATTGCTGATTTGGCAAAGGTTGTTGACTCTTTCTCCCTTGTATTTTGCATGGGTTAGCAAATGGAAAATTTCGTTTCACGTGAAATAAATGAAGGTTTCACGTGGTTATGCAGACCGACGCCTACATACGGTTTCTATGTATGTATGGCAATCATTTCATTCCCATTAGGCTATGTCGACAATCCCGAGCCAATTTTGTACAGATATTTAATTCAATTAATTAATAATTTATATTTAATTATGAAATAAAGGTATCACATATGATACCATGTTGTGGTTTTTCCATATACTGGGGGGGCCGGAGAAAAATTTGTTATAGATCAAATTTTTTGATAAACTGTGTTTTAAACCATGTGAAATGGATTGAAAAGAATGAAATAGGAATTTAGGAAGAGAAAGGTTACTCAAGACCTATTTAAATATAAAAGTTCAAGAGGTTAGCTTCTCAAGTTTGGTTAAAGTTATTTCAATCAGTTCGACTCCCCTTAGTATAGGAAATTTATGTTATTAAAGTAAAGTTATTAACTTTGCTCATTATTTATCTGTGTAAATTTTATGTCACCAATTTTTAAATGCTGGTTTACTAATGTTGTTTTGGAGTTTCGTCATGTTTTGTTTTGTTAATGATTTATGTTTTAATTAAAATGACTTCTACGTTGGTGAGTTAATTGAAATGTACTGTACTTCCATGTTATGTTGTTTGGTTGAAAGAGTTTGTACTGTATTCAAACCTCCTACCACTTCAGACTAGTCAATACCCGTAGTTTTAGTGGAGTAAATGTTACTCCTCCACAGGTAGATCTGGAGGGCTTGGGGCTTTGAATCCTGTACTGTTTTTATGTTGTTTGGTCTCTGGCCAGAGGCCATAAAACCCTTGTAATAGTTTGGGCTGTGGCCAGGGGAGGCCACAAAACCCTTGTAATAATTTGGGTTGTGGCCAAGGGGAGGCCACAAAACCCTTGTAATAGTTTGGGTTGTGGCCAAGGTAGGCCACAAACCCTTGTATAGTTTGGGTTGTGGCCATGGTAGGCCAAAACCTTGTATAGTTTGGGTTGTGGCCATGGTAGGCCAAAACCCTTGTAATAGTTTGGGTTGTGGCCAAGGAGGCCACAAAACCTTGTAATAGTTTGGGCTGTGGCCAAGGAGGCCACAAACCCTTGTAATAGTTTGGGCTGTGGCCAAGGAGGCCACAAAACCCTTGTAATAGTTTGGGTTGTGGCCAAGGTAGGCCACAAACCCTTGTAATAGTTTGGGCTGTGGCCAAGGGAGGCCACAAAACCCTTGTAATTGTTTGGGCTGTGGCCAAGGGAGGCCACAAAACCCTTGTAATGTTTGGGCTGTGGCCAAGGGAGGCCACAAACCCTTGTAATAGTTTGGGTTGTGGCCAGGTAGGCCACAAAACCCTTGTAATAGTTTGGCTGTGGCCAAGGAGGCCACAAACCCTTGTAATAGTTTGGGTTGTGGCCAGGTAGGCCACAAAACCCTTGTAATAGTTTGGGTTGTGGCCAAGGTAGGCCACAAACCCTTGTAATAGTTTGGGTTGTGGCCAAGGGAGGCCACAAAACCCTTGTAATGTTTGGGCTGTGGCCAGGGGAGGCCACAAAACCCTTGTAATAGTTTGGGTTGTGGCCAAGGTAGGCCACAAAACCTTGTAATAGTTTGGGTTGTGGCCAAGGAGGCCACAAAACCCTTGTAATAGTTTGGGTTGTGGCCAAGGGAGGCCACAAAACCCTTGTAAAGTTTGGGTTGTGGCCAAGGAGGCCACAAACCCTTTAATGTTTGGGTTGTGGCCAAGGGGAGGCCACAAAACCCTTGTAATAGTTTGGGCTGTGGCCAGGAGGCCACAAAACCCTTGTAATGTTTGGGTGTGGCCAAGGTAGGCCACAAACCCTTGTAATAGTTTGGTCTGTGGCCATAGGAGGCCACAAAACCCTTGTAATAGTTTGGGTTGTGGCCAGGGGAGGCCACAAAACCCTTGTAATAGTTTGGGTTGTGGCCAAGGGGAGGCCACAAAACCCTTGTAATGTTTGGGCTGTGGCCAAGGGGAGGCCACAAAACCCTGTAATGTTTGGGTTGTGGCCAAGGTAGGCCACAAAACCCTTGTAATAGTTTGGGTTGGGCCAGGAGGCCACAAAACCCTTGTAATAGTTTGGGTTGTGGCCAAGGTAGGCCACAAAACCCTTGTAATAGTTTGGGTCTGTGGCCAAGGAAGGCCACAAACCCTTGTAATGTTTGGGTTGTGGCCAAGGTAGGCCACAAAACCCTTGTAATAGTTTGGGTTGTGGCCAAGGTAGGCCACAAAACCCTTGTAATAGTTTGGGTTGTGGCCAAGGGGAGGCCACAAAACCCTTGTAATAGTTTGGGTTGTGGCCAAGGTAGGCCACAAAACCCTTGTAATAGTTTGGGTTGTGGCCAAGGTAGGCCACAAAACCTTGTAATAGTTTGGGTTGTGGCCAAGGTAGGCCACAAACCCTTGTAATGTTTGGGCTGTGGCCAACGGGGAAAAATAGTGCCAAGGAGGCCACAAAACCCATCTTAGATTACCTATAATTAATTTACGTTTTATTTGTTATTCCATTTTTGTTTTTCCTCACTTTTTAATATAAAAGTGTAGCATTTTATAAAGTCCTCACTCTTTCCAAAATGAAAGGGTGTTGCAATTTAATTTATTTTCCATAGGAAATAGACAAAATATTACAATTTGTTTTGTATATATTTATATACTGTATGTATAATTTTGTGATGTTACAGTTCTGCACTTAATTTTTGTGATGTTACAGTTCTGCACTTAATTTTTGTGATGTTACAGTTCTGCACTTAATTTTTGTGATGTTACAGTTCTGCACTTAATTTTTGTGATGTTACAGTTCTGCACTTAATTTTTGTGATGTTACAGTTCTGCACTTAATTTTTGTGATGTTACAGTTCTGCACTTAATTTTTGTGTTACAGTTCTGCACTTAATTTTGTGATGTTACAGTTGCACTTAATTTTTGTGATGTTACAGTTATGCACTTAATTTTTGTGGTTACAGTTATGCACTTAATTTTTGTGATGTTACAGTTGCACTTAATTTTTGTGATGTTACAGTTCTGCACTTAATTTTTGTGATGTTACAGTTATGCACTTAATTTTTGTGATGTTACAGTTATGCACTTAATTTTTGTGATGTTACAGTTATGCACTTAATTTTTGTGATGTTACAGTTATGCACTTAATTTTTGTGATGTTACAGTTATGCACTTAATTTTTGTGATGTTACAGTTATGCACTTAATTTTTGTGATGTTAATGAGTCTTATAAGTTAAATTGCTGAAATAAATTTTATAACCTACACCACAGGTTGAATTATAAATTTAGTGTTTTTAGTTAGAATAGGCCTTGAGTGTAAAGAGTAGGGTCTACTTTGTGAGGTAGGCTTCGTAATTTATTATTATTTATATGTAATGAAAAAGCCAAACATGAATAAATTCTGTTCAGATGTCAAAATGTTTGATAAGGCGTAATTTTATTATTTTTTGTTTTAATTCTGTTTTGTTATTTTATTCAAGGTTAAGGTTTTCACAGCAAATAACCCTTCCCCACATACAGGCCACCATGTGAAAAACTATATAGGGCATTGGGTTGATTGCCTGTTACCCTCATCCGTTGGAAATGTCCAGCAGATTTCAGTGGAGAGTGAACGACAAAAGCCCTATATTTTCGTTAGAGAGTTATGAATATGTAGGTCTTTAAAGGACCTCTTTATATTTAATTGTTTATGTTAATTTTAGCGTCGGGATTTTAGACGCCCTAGAATGAAAATGAAATTGCCTCACCTTAATTTTGATGGATCTTAGTTTGCTTCGATGCAGGGCGTTACGATCTTTTTCGGTGTAGGGCCGCCACGATGGAGTTACGCAATGAGTTAACGTCTTGTAATAAATATGGGCTGTCACAATATAGACACTGCTGGGGATAGGCCTATCCTATTTTATAGTAGGGTGGGCGGAAAGTAGCTCCCTAATTTAAATTACATATAAATTATGTATAAATTGTGATTGTATTGTTATATTGTTATGGTGTGTTCTCTAAAGTGGTACAATTGTAAGGTAATCTTTTTTTCTCTAAAGTGTTCTCGTTGTGTTCTCTAAAGTGGTACAATTGTAACGTTCATTTTTTTTTTTTCATTTCAGATTGAAGGGTAACATGGCTGAACGTTTAACACTGCAGGAGCGTGCCCAGTTGGCGGCACGGTACGAAGTTTGGCAATCTGTCGTTCGAGTTCAAAGATGGTGGCGGGCCATTCACGGACCACGTGCCCAAGTGGACCCGAAAACAATCAAGAACTGCCACTCGAAGCTCATGACCACGGGGTCTGTGGCAGATGTTCGAAGATGTGGTCGCCCTTCGACATCCAGGGCCCAGGAGACGGTGCAGGCAGTTCAGGAAATGTTCGCACGGAGTCCACGAAGTCAACTCGCCAGGCAGCTCGGGAAAGTGGACTCTCCCGCTACTCAGTGCGAACTGTGCTGAAGAAGGAGCTGAACTGGCGTGCGTGGAAGTCGCATTACTGCCAATCTCTCTCGGACGAGGACTGCGACATTCGCATGGAGTTCCGGGAAATCATGCTGGCTTGGCATGAAGACTGGCCCCATCTCTTCCGCAACATCCTCTGGAGCGACGAGGCGGTGTTCCACGTCGGAGGCTTTGTCAACCGCCACAATTGCCACTACTGGGCAGGAGAGGATCCCATGGTTACCGCTGAAAAACGGCAGAATCGGTTCAGTGTAACGGTGTGGTGTGGTATGACCTCAGATCAGGTTGTGGGCCGTTCCTTCTGCGCAACACCATGAATGCTGAGCGGTACCTTGCTAGTTGCGAAACGAGGTCTGGCCGTTGTCAGCACATGGGAGAACATCGACGATCTGATATTTATGCAAGATGGCGCCCCTCCGCACTTCGCTCTTGTTGTCCGTGAGTGGCTGGATGCCCACTTCCCTGGGCGTTGGATGGGTCGTCGTGGTCCACATCAATGGCCAGCAGGAGCCCCGACTTGACACCGTGCGACTTCTTTCTTTGGGGTGGGTAAAGGAAGAAGTCTACCGCACCAAACCGAGGACATTGGAAGAACTGGAGGACCGAATTCGGGAAGTCATGTCCTCCATCCCGCCGGAGTTCCTGCTAAAGTCAGTGGACGCCATTCCTGGGCGGCTCCAGAAGCTGGTGGAAAGAGTTGGAGCCCACATTGAATTTTAGAGAAAACCTACCATGTATGCCTACCTTTTCATATTATTTCTTCTGAAATAAATGGATAATATATGTATTTTTTTACCAATCCAAAATAGGGAGCTACTCTCCGCCCACCCTTTAATTTTATTATAAGGTATTCACTCAGAACTTTAGGGGGGACAAAAACATCCTCCCTGTTTAAAGCGTTTGCTGTAACATAAACAGCCCTGAGGCTATTCCTTTAATATATCTTCATATTTCTGTATAAATTGCTGATTTGGCAAAGGTTGTTGACTCTTTCTCCCTTGTATTTTGCATGGGTTAGCAAATGGAAAATTTCGTTTCACGTGAAATAAATGAAGGCATAATACTCTGATATGGTGTCAATAATCCAGCAGGGTTGCAAGCACCTTAAACAGAAAAAAATAAAATAAAAAATAAATGAAGGCTTCACGTGGTTATGCAGACCGACGCCTACATACGGTTTCTATGTATGTATGGCAATCATTTCATTCCCATTAGGCTATGTCGACAATCCCGAGCCAATTTTGTACAGATATTTAATTCAATTAATTAATAATTTATATTTAATTATGAAATAAAGGTATCACATATGGTGTGGTTTTTCCATAATTGTTATCAAGAGTATTGGTATTTGTACTAATTTGGCCTATTCCTTTAGTTTTTAGTCAATTATATGATACAATCTTTGATAGTAAATTAGTTCCTTTACTATTAAGGTGAATTCCATCTCTGTTATAGAACTCTCTTTTTTTGTAAAATTTATTCCACAGTTCGATATATGTAATTTCCATGCTCTGACATAGTGTCTTAAGCCTACTATTTATATATAATGCTTGTGAGTACCACTTATTATTCTCATGTATCCTGGGAATTATACCTGTGATAGATGTTTTAAGGTTAGGTCTCCATTCCTTTAACTTTGTTAATAGCTGTTTATATGACTCCATGATTTCTTCGGAGTGCTTACCCTTTATATCATTTCCACCTAAATGTATAACCATATTCTTTGGTACAGTTAGGTCAATACCAGATCCTTTTTCTATAATTTTATTACTAATTCTATTTATCCCTGCACCTGGATAACAGTAAGCTATGCTACCTCTAGGTAATTTAGATCCTAAGCCCCTCACTTGTGAGTCACCTATAATGGATGCTGGTTCAAACACACCTATAGCTTTAGAGTGCCTGGGTTTATACGAGTCTGGATTATTATTGCTAACATTTTGGTTTATAGGCCTACTTTCTTCAGCTTTCTCATCTTGATCCTGGACCAGCGAGAAAGTATGAAACTGATTAGTTAGTTCTATAAGGACACTTTTCCTTGGCTATTGAATTCTAGCTTTCCAGGTTTTCCTAGGTTTAGTCCACTCATCATTTTCAGGAATTATCTGAGGATCTCTAGGTCTGGGCTGATCACTATGAGGTATAGGGACATTTAAGTTTACTTGAACTGCTACTTCACTAGATTTAGGCTCAACTGCAGTATCTCTATAAGTTGGTCTGGCCTCTCCCTCACTAATAGACCCTCTGGACTTATTAAATTTTTTTATTACAGTACTACACTTGTCACAAAACCACATCAAGTTGACATTAAGCTTAGAAGCAGCATTTATACCTTTATATATATCACTTGTAAGGCCTTTGCAGCTTACGTGATACCAGTTATCACATGCAATAGCCCTATCTTTACTCTTAACTTCCTTTTTACAAACTCTACAGTCACTGTCAAAACCCATTTTTGTAGGGTAGGCTATGTTCCTAAGTTAGGTCCTACGCTTAAAATTTTTTTGTTGACTCACCAAATTTGATACTATCAAGTTATATCAAAATAGTTACTCAGGTTAGGTCAAGTGGGAGTCTTACCTTGTGGTTAGGCTAGGCTATCAGAATAAGCTAAGCTAGGCCTGTACAAACAAGTACAGGTAACACCAGAGTGATCTTATACCAGTCAAAAAAACAATTCCAAAATGCAGGATCAATCTCAACTGCAGCCCTGGACAAATTTTTCAACACCTCACTTGTTACCAACACGCAGGAAAGGTAATAATATTAATACAGAAGTGCAAAAGTCAATTCGCTAGAGCACAGCCAACACGTCCAATCACCACCAGACTTCACTTAGTACCATTAAACTAAACTGGGTAATTATATAGAAAATGGCGCAACCCGAAGTATGATTTAAAAAACATTTTATTAGGTCAATTTCGATGTGCTGAAGCCAAATCTGTTAACCATTTGGTGTGCAAATGCTTCAAATTAGAGTAAATGTTATTTATATTTTACTCTTATTTTGAAGCATTTGCCTAAAAAATGGCTAACAAATTAGGCTTAAGCACATGAAAACTAACCTAACCTAACCTAAGAGTAAAATAATCAAATCATTTTGCTAGATATTTATTTTTACATAACGTCCCTAGTGATCAGAGACTTCATTTTTTCCTCAAAGCTGCGGCAAAGTTGTATCCTCCCAATGTTTAAGTTAAAGGTAAGTTGATTTGATTATTTTACTCTTAGGTTAGGTTAGGTTAGTTTAGTTTAGTTTAGTTTAGTTTAGTTTTGTTTTTATGTGCTTAAGCCTAATTTTGGTTATTATATACAAAATGGCGCAACCCGAAGTATGATGTAAAAACATTTTATTAGGTCAATTTCGATGTGCTGAAGCCAAATCTGTTAACCATTTGGTGTGCAAATTACATTTTTACAGATTATAAATAAAATTACAAATTTTTGAAGTTCATTCATTTGCCCATCATTTATGTTTTGGTTCCAATAATTTTGCTCCGCGAGTCAAAGTAGGGAAAATATATAGAAAATGGCGCAACCCGAAGTATGATGTAAAAAACATTTTATTAGGTCAATTTCGATGTGCTGAAGCCAAATCTGTTAACCATTTGATGTGCAAATTACATTTTTACAGATTATAAATAAAATTAAAAATTTTTGAAGTTCATTCATTTGCCCATCATTTATGTTTTGGTTCCAATAATTTTGCTCCGTGAGTCAAAGTAGTTCTTAACAGAAGCAATTTTATAACCCTTTTAAAATGCGCCCTTTTAATGTTGGTATAGCAATGGAGTGTGAAGGGTGTTCTGTTAGATACATTGAAGCTATTGTAAAGTTTTACGAAAATGATGAAAAAGCAATTCTATTTTTCTAAAAACATGGTGTTTTGCTTTCTGAGTTGTCGTGCCCAACGTGTGGTTATTTTACTCTTAGGTTAGGTTAGTTTTCATGTGCTTGTTAGCCATTTTTTAGGCAAATGCTTCAAAATAAGAGTAAAATATAAATAATATTTACTCTTATTTGAAGCATTTGCACACCAAATGGTTAATAGATTTGGCTTCAGCACATCGAAATTGACCTAATAAAATATTTTTTACATCATACTTCGGGTTATGACATTTTCTATATAATTATATATTAGAGTAAATGTTATTTATATTTTACTCTTATTTTGAAGCATTTGCCTAAAAAATGGCTAACAAATTAGGCTTAAGCACATGAAAACTAACCTAACCTAACCTAACCTAAGAGTAAAATAATCAAATCATTTTGCTAGATATTTATTTTTACATAACGTCCCTAGTGATCAGAGACTTCATTTTTTCCTCAAAGCTGCGGTAAAGTTGTATCCTCCCAATGTTTAAGTTAAAGGTAAGTTGATTTGATTATTTTACTCTTAGGTTAGGTTAGTTTTCATGTGCTTAAGCCTAATTTGTTAGCCATTTTTTAGGTAAATGCTTCAAAATAAGAGTAAAATATAAATAACATTTAGGTACTCTAATTTGAAGCATTTGCACACCAAATGGTTAACAGATTTGGCTTCAGCACATCGAAATTGACCTAATAAAATGTTTTTTACATCATACTTCGGGTTGCGCCGTTTTCTATATAATTACCCAAAACCACATCAAGTTGACATTAAGCTTAGAAGCAGCATTTATACCTTTATATATATCATTTGTAAGGCCTTTGCAGCTTACGTGATACCAGTCATCACAGCTACAGTATCACATGCAATAGCTCTATCTTTACTATTAACTTCCTTTTTACAAATGCTACTCTGGGGTCGCCGACTTGTGTGTTAGGCCTATTTTTAGGGGTAAAAAAATCTATGCTTGGGCTAGGGCAAACGAGTAATTTACATTTAGGCTTATTCCCCGAAATGGGTAAAATAAATATTTATTTAATAGGCAAAGCCCTACCTCTTATTTTCGTAAAACTTTATTTCCCAAAGATACTTCCCTGATAGAAGGTTTGTCGACTACAAAACTTGGAGTTCTCTGGTATACACAGAGGAAATTAGGAGTGTTGAACATTTGCGGTAGCGCATTAATGGGGCATGTAACACCATTACTCCTGACATCATTCACTGTGTATTGCATAGGAGAACTGGAATTTGAGCTGCTTTCGCTTCCACTTTCATTACCTTCACTTTCATTTTCATTAGAATCATTACCACCTTTCAACCTTCGTCATTTTCAATACGACTTCTTCAATCAGCCAGGATTTAGCCTGTTCTTTTTGATCTTGTTGAAAGAAAGATAACTTATACTGCGGATCTATTATAGTCGCAGTCACATAAGCCCAATTTTTCATTATGTTCAAAGACTTCCCATCATTACTCTCCGACAAGAAATGCGCTTGAAGAGAAGTCAGGAGTTCTCTCTTTGTCGTTTGAACACCTTGGTCATCATGGCCAATCTTTGAAAGAAATCTTTGTAAAATACAAATGCTTGGGATTACGGAAGACAAAGTTGATTTTTCCGAACTCATTTCCTGAGTTAGTTGGAAGAATGGTTTTAATATTTTAAGGAGATTTCGTATCAGTGTCCACTCGAAGGACGTGATGGTAGGTAATTCACTACGATCAGCCAAATACAGTTGCCCTGGAATTTTTAATTTATATAATCTTTCTAGCATCAAATATGCACTGTTCCAACGTGTTGGGACATCTTGAACCAATAGGAGAGGCTCAAAATTTTGCTGCACTTGAATGTGTTTGAAATTGTTACAGGCCAAAGGAGAATGATTAAAGTGAGTTGCAAGGTGGTGACTTTTTGCAAGGATATCAATTACATTCCTCTGAACCATAATTGAGTCACTAATAACCAGTTGGAGTAAATGAATGCTGCAGTGTATTGAAGGTATTTCACATTCTTATGTGTGCATTGTAATATTTCTTTCGTATATAATATTTGTGTGCTTGGTGGTTTATTAGACTTTTGATCAGGTTGGTTATTGGGAGAGTTTTTTCAGATTGTTTGTAGAAGTTTGGAATATTCTGTAAGTGTTGGCACCATTCCCTTTGTTTTCATTAAATTCTTGCCACTTAATTGCCTGCTTTAATTAAATACTATTTCTAATAACTATTATAATAATTTTTGTTTTCTGTACATATTAATTGTCTAATTTCATCTATCCACAACTTAATCGAGATATCAACAAATATGATGGCAGCATTAGAAGACAATACACATATTGTGGAAAGAAGTAAATTCGGGGCCTTTAACTTAAACTCGAAGACTATAAATTGGGAAGCAATCAGATCGCACATGGCCCAAATAGAATGGAGAACAATTTTCGAGAATAATGGCAGGAAAATAATAAAAGAAAAACTGGAGGGTATCGATAGGGAAATACAAGCCCTGATTAAGGACCATACAGAGAGGGAAGAGGAAAAGGCGGTAGAAGCAATAAAGGAAAATCAAAATACTTCTATAGCTATGCAAAAAGGAAAATCAAAACGCGCGCCGCTATTGGGCCCTTAAGGACGGGAAATAATGAACTAACTGACGATCCAAAAGAAATATCTGATACATTGAGAGCTCAATATGAATCAGTTTTCAGTACCCCAAAAAGTGACAAAGCGATACCTGACATAAATGCATTCTTTGAAGAGGAATTGCAAGAAGAGTATATAACAGACTTTGAGTTTACACCAGAAGATGTAGCGAGAGCTATATAACAAATGAAACTACATTCAGCTGCAGGTCCGGACAATTGGAACGCACTATTGATTAAAAACTGTAAAAATGAAATAGCTACACCTTTATACTGGATATGGAGAAGATCCCTAGACACTGGGGAAGTACTGAGCATCTTGAAAAGAGCAAACATTGTCCCTATATATAAAGGAGGGGACAGATCTCAAGCAAAGAACTATAGACCAGTGTCATTGACGTCCCACCTCACCAAAGTATTTGAAAGAATAGTTAGACAGAAAATTTATGATTTCCTGGAGACACGGGAAAGATTCAACGAAAATCAGCATGGATTCTGATCAGGTAGATCATGCCTATCACAACTAATAGAGCACTACAACAATATCCTAGATGCATTGGAAGGCAATGACAACTACGATGTTATATACACAGATTTTGCTAAAGCTTTCGATAAATGTGACCATGGTATAATAGGACATAAAATTAAAGATATGGGAATAACAGGCAAAGTGGGAAAATGGATCTACAACTTCCTTAGTGATTGTCTGCAGGTCGTCAAAATTCAAGGTATATCATCATCAGAATCGGAAGTACGCAGCTCAGTACCACAAGGGACAGTACTGGCCCCACTCCTGTTCATTATCATGCTAACAGACATAGACAGCGGAGTAAACAGCAATAGTATAGTAACATCCTTTGCAGACGATACAAAGATCAGCAGAAAAATCAGCGATGTACATGACGTGGAGGCCTTGCAGAGGGACACGAACAAAATATACAAATGGTCAGAAGACATGATGTCATTCAACGCCGAGAAATTTCAGCTCTTGAGATATGGTAGAAAAGAAGAACTTAAACAGACTGCATATTATGCTCCAGATAGACAGGAAATTCAGAGAAGCATGAAAGCGATTGATCTCGGGATAATAATGACAGATGATGCGAAATTCGAAACACAAAATCAGATAGCGATAAATAAAGTAAAAAGAGTCGCCAGACAGGTTCTAAGAATGTTCAAGAGAAGGGACAGGACAGTAATGATTCCCCTGCTAAAAACACTGATTATACCAAAACTTGAATACTGCTCAGTTTTGACGTCCCCATATAAAAAGGAAGAAACTAATAAACTAGAAGAAACGCAAAGGCATTTCACAGCCAAGATTGATGGCTACAAAGAACTCAACTACTGGGAAAGACTATGTAAACTAAATCTGTACTCACTGGAAAGAAGAAGAAGAGAGGTACATCATAATCTACATATGGAAAATGATCGAAAAACTGGTACCAAACCTAAAACTAAACCCAATTACCATTCAAACAACACTGGAAAATAGGAAAGGCAGAATGTGTAGTGTTCCCAAATTAAAAGCACGACAAGGGACCTCCTCAACCCTGAAGGAAAATAGCTTGGTTGTCAGGGGGCCAAGACTTTTCAACCAGCTTCCTAAGGACCTCAGAAACGTAACGGGGGTCAAAGTTGAAGTCTTCAAGAAAAGACTGGATGCCTGGCTCAGGACAGTACCAGATGAGCCTGGCGTGCCTGGCTATGTACGGTGGAGAGCGCAAGAAAGTAACTCGCTCCTCCACCAGGCCAGACCTAGAGGCGGGGTCACCAGCTTGACCTCCGTGTGAAGAGAGACCAACACACGAAACAACATAAGGTTCATAAGGTATACAGTATAGTTTTTATATTCAATAATTTAGCTTCCTTCAGATTGATATCTATTGAAAAAATCTTTAGTGTGTTTTATGGTTTTTAAATTGAGTTGCTGACTGGGAATTTTTTTTCGCTTGTGTATTTAACTCATTTACTTTGTAAAATCTGCCTATTACTTGTTTTTCCCTGAAGATATGAATATATCACGAAAGCGCTCGGATTTCGTGTTTCTGTTTCCTTTTCCCTGTGGTTGTTTGCTTATATATACACGGTGGGCCGAAAGTCTGGATCCATAGGAAAATATTTATTTTAATACATAAATTACAACAAATGGTAAATACTTAAAATTAATATCAACTTTAACTCGTAAATGCATATCCGTGATACTGTACAGTAGTTCGTACTCCAGTATAAATACTCAAATACTTTTTTTATTTCAGCCCAGAAATGGCTTCGAATCTAACAGAAGACCGGGTAGAACTTGTGCTCATGTACGCAAGACAGGGCGCTACACACAGAGAAGTTGCTATGGAATTCAATAGAAATCATCCTGATAAGCATCCAGTAACACATGCGACTATTGGCAAGTTGTTTAAACGTTTCAAAGAAACAGGAAGTGTACATGATCGACGGCGTTCTGGTCGTCCAAAAACTGCAACTGATGAAAATACCTCTGGAATGGTATGTGAAACTTTAATGAATAGTCCAGTAAAGTCAACAAGAAGATTATCAAATGAAACACGCATCTCGAGAATGTCAATTCAAAGAATTATTAAAAATCATAAATTCCATCCCTAAGTGTCTCGATGTCAGAGGCCGCCAATTTGAGCATTTGTTATAATTTGTTGTTTATACTGGAGTACGAACCACTGTACAGTATCACGGATACGCATTTATGAGTTAAAGTTGATATTCATTTTAAGTATTTACCATTTGTTGTAATTTATGTATTAAAATAAATATTTTCCTATGGATCCAGACTTTCGGCCCACCCTGTGTATATATATATATATATATATATATATATATATAGAATTTAGGGTGCATCAAATTTCCCATGATTTTTCAAAATGTTTTATTTCAATCTGTCCCTATGATTACTCTGTTCCAATGCCTGAAATAGCACATATGGCCAAATTTCAAAGATTTATGTGGTCATCTAGGGGGTCCACATCATTGATGCAATATTTAGTATTGGAGTTAAATTGACCAAAAATTAAACATTTATATCCCCATTTCCGTGTTTGCAAAAGTATGAACCAATAAAAATGTGTTAAATAATCAAAACAGGGATACATTACATTGATTTCTACATTACATTCTGGTTTATACATTACATTATTGGTGATACAAGCAAGTTAAAGTCAAAAGAACACTACGTTAATAAAAAATGTTCAAGAACTGTAAATGAACATGAACAATTAGTTTAGGCTCTAGTTTTCCTCTTTCGAAGATTAGGAAGCTTCTTTCTGTCGGATTCAACAACTTGTAGGACATTTTGGTAATGTTGTTGTGATCTGGCAGCCATGAGAAAATCAGAACTTAGCTTCACCCCACACTCAGCACAATCATTTATGACGTTAACTGCCGAGATGTGTTCTCTGGACATTTGAAAGGAAGCTAATTCTGGCCAATTTTCGATATTATGAGTCAGGAAAGAACTGTCAAGTTCCAGAACAGAGAAAATGTACCATGAATCTTCGTTGATTAAGTCACCAAGCTTTGTTGTGCTGGAAATGGAGTTTGGAAATTTGGGTTCCCCAAATCCTGTGCCAAATCGATGTTGTGGTAAAGATGCCTGATCTTGTGCTGGCTTTACTGCTATAAATCTCTCAGCCAGATAGCAGCGTTCAGCTTCAGGGACTGCATCATTAAAGAGCGCAAGAGGTCAGTCAGGTACCGCGCTTGAACAGGTGATCCACCACCAGCTGTACAGCAAGCAAACAAAGTTCACAAACACGCAGTTTGGGTCATTGTGCTTCTGTGGTAATGGTTCCAGAGGGAAGAGAACTGATCTGCTCCTCCAGCAGCACCATCTTAATGGAGTAGAGAAGCTTGGCCATCCACCTAGCCTTGTGTACAGCACCAGGACGTCGAAATGAAAACTCTCTACTTGTCCCATCCAAGTAGAGCAAACAAAGATCAGAAAATTCTTTGTAGTCATCACGTTGATGCTTCACAACAGACTGCGCGCATGAAATTGCTCTGGCCCTATAGTCATGGATTATGGTTTGTATGCCATCTGAATAAGAGGTACCATCCAAAAAATTAAGTGACTGATTATTGTTGTGCGGAACTGTGTCAAAATGCTTTTGGAACCGACAGAATATGGTAACTTCTACTGACAATGGTGGTTCTATTTTCAGATCATTGAAGACTTGTGTAAGGATTACCTCGCCAATGTGATGCTGACAAGCTGACCACAGTAAAGCTCGACCTATGTCCTGTTGCAGACTAACACATGCAGCACAGCACTCACATGACCAGTGTTACTAGCTGTTGTGTCAAAAGTCATGTTCACTACCGAGTCAACACAATTCCATGATCGGAGAAGCTCCATAGTGAGATTAGCAATGATTTGACCAGCTGGCTGATCTGTATTTGGCTTGTAGGAAGGCACACCAAGAAGTTTGATGTCATACGAATTGCCAACTGCTATGGTGAGCCTCTCTTCAGCTTTAGTTTGGTATGACAGAGTTGACATCAGTTTAAAATCCCAGTGAAGAGACAGGAACTGTGGTGGAACCCAGGACTCTGACCAATGATGCAAGCTCTTCACCAACCTTACGTCTTGCTCTGTCGGCAGTAGAATATATGTGAAACTTTTTTTGTGTCACCTCCTGATTCCTCAATGATGGCTTTGGTAAATGCTGCATGTTGGCCGGTGTGATCTTCATGCTTGTAGACAGGGAAACCATCCTATGGTATTTGAGTATGTCATGACTTATAAAAGCAGTTGTTCCTGAGCGAGTTGCTTGGCGAGATTTTCGTGTTTTTGGTTTGTAATCCTCTATATCACCCTCTTCATCCTCAACATCACTGTTGCTTTCCTCACTGTTCTCAATCTGAACTTTGCTTGTAGATGCTTGGGCTTCTTTATGAGCTTTAAGCTGTCGTTCTGCTTGCATCATTTCCTTTTCCTGCTTTCTTTGGACTTTTGATGCGAGCTTCTTGTCATGGCTTCCAAATGATGCGACTCTGTCTGATTTCATTGACCGCAAGAACTCCAGATCTTCAGGATCTTTTATGAGTTGCTCAGCATTCCTTGGCCACAACTGAAATGTTTCTTGTAACTCCTTTTCGATCCCCTTAAGCTTCGCAACTGCACCAAGCGAAGAACACTGATCCACTGGAAGTTCCCTAAGTTTTGCATTTTTTGCAGATAGTGCTATAATTTTTTCAACAGCTTTCCTCTCAGTAATCATGGCAATGTTGCCTTTCTGATAAAATGGAATAATTTTTTGCAAGACAAATTTAGCATTGTTCCATTTTGTACGGTTAAACGGTAGACCTTCTTGCTGATGAAACATGTAGCATCGCAACACTTGCTCACATGTTGGCAGCCTAGATCCTGTTATCTCTGCATCTGCATCGCTGATTCCAGCACCAAGACCATAAATGGCAGCAGTTTGACGAGTTTTAACAGCATATTTATCATTTGTGCTATCTGAACTGGCCATAATGCACGACAGGTATAAAGAGAACACAAAAAAATTCTGTAAAGAGAGAACACAAAATTCATTAACATAAACATTTAACATAAACACACAAAAATCATATTTATCATAAATACTTGCATATCAGATTATATATTGCAGTTCCTTTTAGAATATTCTATAACTTTCCACCACTTCCTAGCACTTTCTAGAGGTATCTATCACTTTATAGAAGTTTCTATCACTTTATAGAAGTTTCTATCACTTTTTAGAAGTATATATGACCTTTAGAAATATCACTTACATGTTCTTAGGCTGATTTTGTAGTGAACAAAATTTTTAAACTTCTACTATTTGGATCTCAAATCACAGAATGACTGTGGGGTTGGTGTGCATATAGGAAGTCTGTGTGGACCCCATAAATGGCATTCAAATCCAAAAATAATTCACATAGTAGGTTTTCTTAACCATTGGAACATTTCTAACTTAGGGACAAAGTGAAACTATGTCATTGGTGATTTTGATGCACCCTAATATATATATATCTACCTATCAAAAAATTTTTGTTGTAGCACACAACTGTTTTAAGTCATGAGCTGCCACTGGTGGTTCCACAAATATTTTATCCATGAGGTAAAGAGCCACCTAGAGAAGCTGGGCCTGCCTTTCAAGGTGTTGCTGGTTGTTGACAATGCACCAGGCCACCCGGATGCCATAAAATTCGCACACAATGATGTCGAGGTAGTATTCCTTCCACCCAACTCCAACTCCATCCTCCAGCCTCTTGACCAGGGCGTGATTCAGTGCTTTAAGGCAGCGTACACACGTCTCACCTTCATCCACATTCGCAATGCCATGGAGGATGGCACTAACAAGAGTGTTATGGCATGCTGGAAGGAATTCAACATTGCCAATTGCATCACTTTTGTGAAAGAGGCCATGGATGTACTGAAACCAGAGTTGGTTAATTCTTGTTGGCCGGCACTGTGGAGTGACTGTGTGCATGACTTCAAAGGATTCCCTACGATCGACTCTGAAGTAAAGGACATTGTGAAGGTGGCCAGGCCCGTAGGGTGCATCAAAATCACCAATGACAAAGTTTCACTTTGTCCCTAAGTTAGAAATGTTCCAATGGTTAAGAAAACCTACTATGTGAATTATTTTTGGATTTGAATGCCATTTATGGGGTCCACACAGACTTCCTATATGCACACCAACCCCACAGTCATTCTGTGATTTGAGATCCAAATAGTAGAAGTTTAAAGATTTTGTTCACTACAAAAATCAGCCCAAGAACATGTAAGTGATATTTCTAAAGGTCATATATATACTTCTAAAAAGTGATAGAAACTTCTATAAAGTGATAGTACCTCTAGAAAGTGATAGAAAGTGCTAGGAAGTGGTGGAAAGTTATAGAATATTCTAAAAGAACTGCAATGTATAATCTGATATGCAAGTGTTTATGATAAATGTGATTTTTGTGTGTTTATGTTAAATGTTTATGTGCAAGTGTTTACGTTAATAAATTTTGTGTTCTCTTTACACCTGTCGTGCATTATGGCCAGTTCAGGTAGCACAAATGATAAATATGCTGTTAAAACTCGTCAAACTGCTGCCATTTATGGTCTTGGTGCTGGAATCAGCGATGCAGATGCAGAGATAACAGGATCTAGGCTGCCAACATGTGAGCAAGTGTTGCGATGCTACATGTTTCATCAGCAAGAAGGTCTACCGTTTAACCGTACAAAATGGAACAATGCTAAATTTGTCTTGCAAAAAATTATTCCATTTTATCAGAAAGGCAACATTGCCATGATTACCGAGAGGAAAGCTGTTGAAAAAATTATAGCACTATCTGCAAAAAATGGAACATAGTCCAATCCTGATAATTTGATATTAAAAAAATATACGTTTTAATAAAATTTTAATTATCAAAACATTGAAGCTTAACAAAAAATAAAAATAATTGTTAAATATGGAATTACCAACTAAACTTAAAATAACTAAATTTGTAATTTAAAAAAATTGGTTTGTACAAGAACGTATACGCAAAAAAATTGCATAACGTCTAGCGGATAAACAAAACCCAAACCCAAATTTACTTTTTCTCATGGTCAAATTTACTGGAGCAATGCTCCCAAGATCCCAGGAATCTGGAGTCATGGCTGCATGTGTTAGCCTGCACCAGGACATAGGTCGAGCTTTACTGTGGTCAGCTTGCCGGCATCACGTTGGCGAGGTAATCCTTACACAAGTCTTCAATGATCTGAAAATAGAACCACCAATGTCACTAGAAGTTACCATATTCTGTCAGTTCCGAAAGCATTTAGACACAGTTCCGCACAACAATAATCAGGCACTTAATTTTTTGGATGGTACCTCTTATTCAGATGATGTACAAACCATAATCCATGACTATAGGGCCAGAGCGATTTCATGCGCGCAGTCTGTTGTGAAGCATCAATGTGATGACTACAAAGAATTTTCTGATCTTTGTTTGCTCTACTTGGATGGGACAAGTAGAGAGTTTTCATTTCGACGTCCTGGTGCTGTACACAAGGCTAGGTGGATGGCCAAGTTTCTCTACTCCATTAAGATGGTGCTGCTGGAGGAGCAGATCAGCTCTCTTCCCTCTGGAACCATTACCACGGAAGCACAACAACCCAAACTGCGCGAGTTTGTCAACTTTGTTTGCTTGCTGTACAGCTGGTGGTGGATCACCTGTTCAAGCGCGGTCGAGGCTCCATGGAATGACCTGTCTTTACCAAGACATCCTCAGATATGAAAAACTCAGCCCCAGCATATCATCTAGTGCGATAAAAGCTCTCAAGCATCACCTATGGTACCTGACTGCTGAGATGGTACCTCTTGCGCTCTTTAATGATGCAGTCCCTGAAGCTGAACGCCGCTATCTGGCTGAGAGACTTATAGCAGTAAAGCCAGCACAAGATCAGGCATCTTTACCACAACATCGATTTGGTACGGGACTTGGGAAACCCAAATTTCCAAACTCCATTTCCAGCACGACAAAGCATGGCGACTTAATCAACAAAGATTCATGGTACATTTTCTCTGTTCTGGAACTTGACAGTTCTTTCCTGACTCATAATATCGAAAATTGGCCAGAATTAGCTTCCTTTCAAACATCCAGAGAACACATCTCGGCAGTTAACGTCGTAAATGATTGTGCTGAGCGTGGGTGAAGCTAAGTTCTAATTTCCTCATGGCTGCCAGATCAGAACAACATTACCAAAATGTCCTACAAGTTGTTGAATCCGACAGAAAGAAGCTTCCTAATCTTCGAAAGAGAAAAACTAGAGACTAAACTAATTGTTCATGTTCATTTACAGCTCTTGAACATTTTTTATTAAAGTAGTGTTCTTTTGACTTTGACTTGCTTGTATCCCAATAATGTATATAGTATCAATAATATAATGTATAAACCAGACTGTAATGTCAGACGTCAGAAAGTAATGTAGAAATCAATGTAATGTATCCCTGTTTTGATTATTTAATACATTTTTACTGGTTCTGATACTTTTGCAAACACGGAAACCGGGATATAGAATGTTTAATTTTTGGTCAATTTAACTCCAATACTAAATATTGCATCAATGATGTGGACCCCCTAGATGACCACATAAATCTTTGAAATTTGGCCATATGTGCTATTTCAGGCATTGGAACACAGTAATCATAGGGACAGATTGAAATAAAACTTTTTGAAAAATCATGGGAAATTTGATGCACCCTAGCCAGGGCTGTAGGCAGTGATGGGTTTGAAGACGTGGTCGAGCAGGAAATTGAGGCGTTCATTGAAGGGCACAGGGAAACTCTGACTGATGCCGAGTTGGAGGAAATAGTGAGAGCAGACGAAGAAGGCGGCGATGGCAGTGGTGACGATGATGAAGAACAAGAAGAGTCAGCATATTGGGATATACACAAGTTTAGTGAAGTGTCTGAGTATGACCCCTCTATGGAGCACAGCATCAACTTCTCACGAGGTCTTACAAGCCTTATGGCTCAATATAATATGTTCCAGCAGCTTAAGAAACAAAAACGACAGCTTCCCATCACCATGTTCTTGAAGAAAACCTCACCATCAACTTCGTCAGCAGATCAGCCAACGCCCTCAACTTCTCGCAGTGATCTTGAGCTGCCCACATACTCCCCTGCATTGTTATCTGAGCTTGACAATCCCCCCATGGTGACATGGGAAGGAGATAAATAAGCTCAAAACAACAACACCCAGAAACCCCCCTCTCCATAAGCTCATCATTCATAATTGTACAGGTATGTTATAGTGTATATGTACGTATAACAGAGTTAGAATATATAGTGATTTAAGGGTGATTTAGGAGATTTTTTTTGGTTTCTGACTTTACGCGGGGTCCCAGGAATGTAACCCCGCATAAGTTGAGTCTACTGTATATTGCACACACACACACACACACACACACACACAACACACACACACATTATTAAAATAAGAGATAATTATTTGTACTGCCTGTTTGTAAGGTGGAGTGGTATCACACTTGTGTAGTCATGCTACAACTTGTTATAGCAAAATGAGATTGCCTGAGGGCTCCTTCCATTAGCATGAGCCTTGGTTATTAAGGGTTCAGTTTGCCTTTTGTGACCACATGATAAACACTGCTCATATATGGTATCTGCTTGCCATATTATTTTAGTGCCTTGCCTATATTGGCTGTGCTTGTGTTTGCCTGTTATCATTAAAAACTATTAACACTTAATATTCTTTCTACTTATTACAGGAACTGAAGCTAATATATGAATTTTAAACGTGTCTTACCATTTAAATTATCATAAACAGTGTTGTGACCCCTTTAAGAGACACAAGAAAAGAATCTTAAAGGGTTTAAGAAATTTACCATTAAATGTAACAGAAAAAAATCCTGCACTCCTTAATTGGAAAGTTTGTACAAACTGTTCTGTAAGATTAAATGAACTTGAAAGAACCTGATAAATTATTTAATGATGTTTTTGAAACTGAGTCATCTACAAGTACCTCTTCATTTCAAAGCAGTCCAGGAAGTACACATTTGCAAACTGACAATCCTGGTGAGATCAGTGATATTGAAATCTGTAGAGAACAAACCAAGAACATTCTTGAAGAAATGGAGATTTTGCCAATCAAATTCTGTAAGTAGTGTATGAATTATAATTTGGGGACTTGTTTTTGAAAAGTACAGTATAGTTATCAGAAAATGCATTACATGATTTTTAAAAATCATCTAAACACACTATCTTTGTGTATACATTGTTTCATAGGTTATCAAAATAATGCAGTTTTATCAAACATGTAAACACAACATTCTTTAACCATTTGAGGAATTGCAAAAAAATAGTTATGTAGACTAATAAGTGAATTCTGATTAGATATTAAATTATGAAAATTTGTTGCTGTAACCTACAGTAATTCTAAATTTTGGATGATGCTTAATTTCAGATGGTATGAACATTGACAGGATATCTGAAAAAGCATCAGACAAATACGACAAGTATGTATCTACTTTGAAAAAGAATTTTTGAACAGTCTTTCTCAGCATCTGTGGATGAGGGAGCACCTACATCAAAAAGATTATGCATGGAAAAAGAATTGGAAAGGTAAGGATTGCTCAAATTCAACTAAATTAGCAACTCATGGTCTCAATTAAAGAATCTTGACATATATATATAATTTTAGATGTTTTAAATTTCAATAGCCTAACTTTTCTTCAATATCATTCTTACATACAGAACACAATCACACCATTTTAACAATGTCTAAAAAATATCCATGGAAGGTAGATATTCTTATATTTTTTCTATTTAGGTCCTGATCTTAGAGTACATTAAATTAATAATTTCAATTTAAGAAAATTCTGATATCCCTTACCTTTTATTTATCTAATAAGTACAAAACTATAATGAGGGAGCTTGCTGAAGCATTCAGTTCTACAACTTCCTACCAAAGAAGGTTGCAGATTCTTACTCTATCCCCATACATGATCTCAAAAACTCAAGAGTTCTTTGGGGCTAGTAGATATCTTGCTGATAAAGCCAGGAGCATGAAACAACAGTATGGAATATTGCCAAATGTTCCTAAATACAGTAAAGGGAAAAAGATAAGTGATGAAACTATTTCTAATGTGACAGCTTTTTATGAGGACCCAGAATTTAGTCGGTGTATCCAGGAAAAAAGGACTGACTGTGTTAGTGTCAGAGACAAAGATGGAAATAAAATTTACAAACAAAAGCATCTCTTATTCAGTAATTTGAAAGAACTGTATCTTAGGTATAAAGAAACTGACACTTAAGTTTTTCAATATTTGCAGCTCTTAGACCCAAATTGTGTGTTATTACTGGAGATACAGGTACACACTCAGTTTGTATTTATACCTATCACCAGAACCCCAAATTAATGGTTTCAGCAATTGGTGACAAGGACTTGACTTGACCTCCATTCCAAAGTGTGACCAGCCTGTGACTCTAAGCCATGTCGAATACAGTTGTTCGCAGCAGTGTAGTGATAACTGGCTTCAACATGTTGATTGGGAGACCAGAGAAGAGTCTTTAGAATCAGCTGAGTGCATTTCATGGGGAGCTTTTCATGGCAGTACAAGTTATAAAGAAAAAGTGGATATGCACACAACAAAGTGTGTATTACTCCCTATGTTTCCTGATGTAGCACATTCAGCTGCTATTATAAGACATGCAATGGGAGTAGTATCAGAGGCAATCAATCATCTAAATCCTGGACAAACACCAGTAGCTACATATGATGCCCCCTTATATGCGATTGCTAAATGTATACAATGGACATTCCCAGACACATTTGAAGAGGACAAATATGTTGTCATGATGGGAGGTCTTCATCTGGAGAAGGCTATAATGAGTGTGCTTGGAGATATACTTGATGGGAATGGATGAATTGAAGCTCTCATTGAAGCTGGCATCTCATCATCTGGTAGAGCAGACTCGTACCTTCATGTGTCTCACATAAGAACAAGAACAAGATATGCCCATCAGGTGACTGTGTGTGCATTGTACTGTTTAAATAAGCAAGCCTACACACAGTATGTTGAAGAGTATGATGGAAGCGATGGAGGCAACAAACCTCTTGCTTTTGAGGAGTGGTGTAAAACTCTGTGTCAAATGGTTCCACAGTTTGCATTTTGGAGAAAAGTCATGGAACTAGATTATTATCATCTTAATTTTTTGACAGCTATCTGTAGTTCCAACTTTGATTTGTATGTAAAATCTCTGACATGAATTGCACCTTGGTTCTTTTCCTTTAATCACACCAACTATGCCAGATGGCTTCCTGTGCATCTACAAGACATGGCAAATTTGCCAAGATTACATCCCAAGATACAATCTGAATTTAGTGCTGGGAATTCACATCTAACATTAGCGGGAGAATATTTTCAGTGATGGCATTGGACCAAGCACGTGAACAGTGCAATGCACATGTGAAGGGGGATGGAGGTGCTATTGGTTTAATGGAGAACCCAGATGCATTGAGGAGATGGATGGTGGTAGGACCTGAAGTAGCGTGGCTGATACATGGTTTTGAAACAGGATTTCAGAAAAAAAGTGAATCTTTAACACAGCACCATGAATGCAAATCCAGCGTACAAGTTTCTTTCTTTAAACACATCAAGGCTTTGATACATACAATTGACAATTTGGGTAACCCTTTTGAAGAAACCAGTCAAGACTTCATAAGTATACATAATAAGGTAGTAGGTTCACAAACCACTTAAGGATGTAGCAGAACTCCGAGCACATGGAATGCATCAGTTTAAGGACTATGTGCACCAATGACTTGAAGAGCAAACTGTTCCAATTGAGTCAGCGGTGAAGCGAAATCAGTTGAAATTATTTAAGACCCAAAAACCAGTGCAAAACAAAGAGCTTACAAATGAGATCAATAAAAAATGAGGCCATTTTATTTTCAAAACTGTACATTGGCTGTCAACATCGAGGTGCTGACTTGGATGATTTCTTCAGACATGAGAATCACCCATTTCCTCCATCACTATCAGAATATGGGCACCTAAAAAAACTAAAAAATCAGATCTGCAATGCTTCAAAAATTTGGTAGATTATCCCAGTGAAAAGCCTGCAGCAGCATGGTCATACTTGATGGACCAGCTATAGCTCATATGCTACCTCCTGGAGAAGCAAAGACATTTGATGATTATTGTGAGAAGTTTGTGAATACAATTCTTTGGGAATGGGAAGATGTTAAACGAATTGATGTTATCTGGGATGACTACAGTATCGCTCAGACAGTTTAAAGGCAGATAGGTACTCAAATGTCTGGAGTTGCTGGCATAAGGTGACATGTTCTTAGTAACACACCTATTCTAAGAAACTGAAAAAAATTTCGGCAAACAATGACAACAAAAGTGAGCTATTGAATCTACTTGCAGATAAATGTACAACTCACCTTGGCAAAGAGATTGTAACTACAAAAGCAACAGAAATAAGATGCAATAGACCTATGTGTATTCATGAGGAACTGCAACCATGTAGTCAAGAAGAGGCAGATACTAGAATTTTGTTACATGTGAAAGATGCCAGCCAAGATGGACACAAGTCAATTGTCATTTGGACAGTAGACACTGTTGTTGTGGTGCTAGCATTGTCATATTTCAGTGATCTCCAAGCTGATTTCTTGTGTATTTCATTTGGTGTAGGAAAGAATTTGCAGATGAAGCATTGGCCCAACCATTCTTTCATGCATTCACTGGAAGTGATATGACATCCTCATTTGCAGGTTACTGGAAAAAGTCTGCATGGCAAACATTTAAGTCTTCCTGAAATTACCCAAACATCCCAACAGCCCACAGATATTGAAGACTTTATGGAAGATTTGGAAACATTTGTTGTCTTACTGTATGACAAATCCTCATCAAGTTCTAATGTGAATGAGTGCAGAAAGGAGCTCTTCACCCAAAAAGGAAGATCCATTGATAGAGTACCACCAACCAAAGCAGCCTTAGTTCAACATGTATTGCGGTGTGCATATCAAACTGGATACTGTTGGGGACAGTGTTTGATAAAGCAACCTAACCTGCCTGATCCAGGAGCTTGGGGTTGGCACAAAAATGAACAGTTGACTTGGGAACCTACATGGACAACTCTTCCAGAAGCATCAGGAGCATGCAAAGAACTACTGAGCTGTTCCTGTAAGAACTGTAACACAAGCCACTGCGAGTGTAAAAAAGTGTTACTAAAATGTACAATGCTCTGTGAGTACAATATCTGTGAAAATGGTGTTGATGGACATGAGATTATAAGCAATGATGATGATGTCAACTGACTGTATTTACATTAATTTTTGTATCTTAAAAATTACAAAACTGTATTATATATACACTATACTGTATAATATATATTACACACAACTGTATAATATACAGGGTGTCCCATAAGTCCGGCATCATAGGAGAAATTCATATTTTTCTATTTCTACAAACCATAATTTATGCTCGGGATTCCATTTTCCCATCCACCATTCTGTTCAGTGACGAGGCTGTTTTTTATGGAAATGGTGAGGTAAATCTACAGAACACCCGCTACTGGTCTCAAAACAACCCTCACTGGTATACCTCTTCAAAGGAACAAGGTGCATCTCGGGTGATGATATGGTGTGGCATTTGGAAGGATCGCATCATAGGTCCCCTCTTTTTCAATGAACATGTCACTGGAGGCACCTACCTACATATGCTCAAAGAAGAAGCATTTCTTAGTGTCTTGAATGAAGAACGAAATTTCCCAACATAGGTCCAGCAAGATGGCGCTCCTGCACATTGCAGCACCCAAGTAAGGGAATACCTGTACCAACAATTCCCTAATCATTGGATAGGACATCAAGGGCCTGTGGAATGGCCAGCTAGAAGCCTGGATCTCACGCCACTAGATTTTTATCTCTGGGGCCACTTGAAAGTGCTGTTATATGCAGAGAAAATTAGGAGTGTTGAACATTTGTGGCAGCGCATTATTAGGGCATGTAACATCATTACTCCTGACATCATTCACCATGTGCTTGCTGACCAGTGGTGGGCACCGTTAACCAAAAAGTTAACTTCGATAATGATAATCCGTTAACCCCAATTTTTAACTCGGATAATGATAATTCGATAATTTTACTACAAAGTTAACAGAAGTTAACGATAACTATTTCTTTACTAACATTTAAAAAAATCAAGGAAAAAAGCTTTAAAACCCATAGAAAATGGTTATTTATGCAAAATCCAACAATAAATAGGTATTTAACTGTATTTTTATCAAGTTTTGCAACTTTTTTGCTTAATAACTTTTTTTTTTATTTTTAATAAAAAATGTACTGATTGCATGTTTTGAAACCCTTGTAACCATTAACCATTAACTAAATTTTAATTTACCAGAGAATTATTATGGCAGGAACTGAAAGGTAAAATTAAATTTTAGGCACATTTATTGAAGACTATGATACAATGTGCTGGTTGCCCTTCAGAAAGACCAACTTCTCAAAGTTAGGCCCAACTGCCAGTCTTGACCTCTTGGGCCTCAGGATGTCCTTGCTGAGAGAGAAGAGCCGTTCCACTGCGGCAGACTGAAGTTATGGCGGTTTGAATTCATTCGTGGAGCGGTGATCTTCCGTGAATGACTCCTCGCAGTTAACGTGTTAACGGACTTTAACAGACTAAATATCGAGTTATTGGAAGTTAACTGGTCCGATAACAATAAATGGAAATTAACTTCCGTTAATAGTCTGTTAAAAAAAGTTAACTTCATTAATTAACTGTTATCGGATTAACGCTTCAGTGCCCAACACTGTTGCTGACTGGGTATCACGTCTGAATTTGTGTATTGAAAACAATGGTGGACATATTGAGCACATTCTGTAAATAAAAGCTTTTGTTTTGCCTTTTTTTATTATTTTTCCTATGATGCCAGACTTATGGGACACCCTGTATATTTTAATATTATATATATTAAAACTGTATTATCAATACACTTAAAAATTCCATTTGTATTACTAAATAAACTACATGCTAACATAATTACACAAATGCATGAAAGATAGATAAATGTTGCAATGATTTGATTATTCCTATTGATATTTTTGTTTTACACATTTTGTCCACCATTTTGAAAATGGTGGCCATTATCTTTGTGAGCTACCAACAGAATTACTCTCACATACTGAGTGTCCCAAAAAAATGTTTGCACATCATATTAACATATTAGTCCAGGCAATCTAGAGCAAAAATAGCTTCAACCTGGGCAAAATTGCTTCAGAAGCTTTCTAAACTGTTTCCAGCTCAGGAACCATTGCAGAATAACATATCCAAAATCCGACAAAATTGGACCCCGGGAACACCCCCAAAAATGAAATTCAAAATGGCGGACTGGCAGTTTCCTACGAAATACAATAAATTTTAATTTCGCTTTGTAGAGAGAGTTATGACGTTTTTCTTGATCAGTAAAATGTTTTAAAACACATTTTCGTTTCTAAATTAACCTATATGACACTAAAAATTGTATTAGGCGGCTAGTATTAAACTATGACATCACGTAATGTAAATAAAATATACTGTATGGAGTGTGTGAGAGAATGGACATTGCTACATCTTTATAAACTTATATTATATACAACTCTTTAATTCCTACTACCCACTATCAAATCTGCGTATTTGTGCTTGTCATTTTCTTTAAAACTGTTATTATGTACTCCTTTTAAATACTGCAACACAGTTTATTAATTTGTGTTTTCTGTTTCAGACTGACTCGGTGTACGGCTGACTCGGTGTGCATCCGCCTTCAAGAATGCAGACCCCTGAAGAATTGTGCGTGATTTGTAAGGAGAAATTGGACAGCGGACAGGAAGTGGTTCACATCTCGCAAAAAGGAGCAGATGGTATAAATGCATCCAGCCGCAGCCGTGGAAGCGATGTTGTTGCAACAGCTGGAATAAGTGTTCACGTTGTATGTAGGAAAAGGTTTACGGATAAAAAGACCATTGAAATAAAGAAGCGACAGACCGCAGCCAAGGCAATACCAAGGAAAAGTGCTCGTTTTCATGAATACGCATTTTCCAGTGCTACTCAGTTTGTTTTGTGATACCTTTGTGGACTTTTTTTCCAAACACAAACCAAAATCAGAGCATGTCAAAATAAGAACTACAGAGTTCTCCGAAACCATAAGAAGGTGCTGTGAAAGCCGCTGCGATGAATGGTCGTTTAATGTAAAAGGCCGTCTGGAGTATTATCTTAGGCGTCAGGTTAAAAGATCAGTTAGGAATGCCAAGCGTAATTTAGAGATAGTTATAGCTGCGGATAGTAAACATAATCCCAAAAAGTTTTTGAATACGTAAATAATCGTAAGCCGGTAAAAGATAACATAGGCCCTCTAGTGGATGTAAATGGCGCTTTGGCTTCTGACGCTCAGGCGATGGCGGGTATTTTCAATAATTTTTTTGCGACAGTTTTTACCATTGAAGACGTAAATAATGTCCCCGACGTTGACGATATCGTTCCATTTAGTAGCGAGACTATTTTAGATGAAATAACTGTTTACGAGGCTGAGATTGCGCATTATATCGATAGGCTAAAAGTTAGCAAGACTCCATACCCTGACGCTTTTTATCCCAGACATTTGAAAGACGTTATCGTAGGCCCCTTAATGAAGATTTTTAATCAGTCACTCGAAACGGCGATTATTCCTGAAGACTTCAAATTAGCTAACGTCCTGCCTATTTTTAAAAAAGGCGACCGCGCGGTAGCTAGCAATTATAGGCCCATTAGCTTAACGTCAATTGTCGGCAAACTTTTGGAATCCGTAGTTAGGGATCGTATTATCGATCACTTAGAAAGTAGAGATTTGATTAATAGTAGTCAGCACGGGTTTCGACGCCATAGGTCTTGTTTAACTAATTTGTTAGAATATTATAACGAAGTAGTGCGCGAATACGATAGGCATAGGGCAGCTGACTTATTTATTTAGATTTTAAAAAGGCGTTCGATACAGTTCCGCATAGGAGACTAATTGCGAAGGTTAAAGCGCCCGGTATACGCGGTCAGGTAGCTAACTGGTTAGAAGAATGGCTTCGTGCTAGGAGGCAGAGGGTCGTAGTTAATGGTAGTGAATCGGGGTGGTTAGATGTAGGTAGTGGTGTCCCACAGGGTTCAGTGTTAGGCCCATTGTTATTCGTAATTTACATTAACGACGTAGATGTAGGATTGACTAGTAACGTGTCAAAATTCGCGGACGATACTAAAATAGGCGGTAAGGTTGTTAACGAGGACGATAGAAATAGGATTCAAGACGATGTAAATAGGATTATGGAGTGGACGGATAAGTGGCAGATGCAATTTAACGTAGATAAATGTAAAGTTTTGCATATAGGTTCTCGCAACAATAATTACGCGTACACGATGGATGATAGGGAGTTAGCGAGCGTTGACGAGGAAGTAGATTTAGGCGTACGCGTATCTAAAGATTTAAAGGTTAGGAACCAGTGCCTGGAGTCTTGTGCAAAAGCGAATAGGATGTTAGGCTTCATAGCGCGTAATTTCGAATTTAAATCGAAGGATATTATATTGCCCCTTTACAAGTCCCTAGTCAGGCCTCATTTAGAATATGCCGTTCAGTTTTGGTGCCCGTACTTGCGTGAGGATATTGATAGGTTAGAAAGGGTTCAGCGTCGTGCCACGAAACTTATTCCGTCATTGCGCAATAAGCCTTATGAAGATAGGATTAAAGAGTTAGACCTGTATTCACTCGAAACTAGAAGATTAAGGGGGGAGCTTATTGAAGTTTTCAAAATCGTTAATAACATCGATAACGTAAATTTTGACAAATTGTTCACTTTCGATAATAGTAATACTCGCAATAACGGATTTAAGTTGCGTGGCAGACGTTTCATTACTAATATCGCTAAAAACTTCTTTACGTTTAAAGTAATTGATAAATGGAATAATCTTCCCGCGTCAGTCGTTCATTCTACCAGCGTTAATATGTTTAAGAACCGTCTTGACAGACATTTTAAAAGTATTAACGTTGTTTAAAATTAAAAAAGAAAGTTAACAACAGGAGCTCTGGTGGTGGTGCTCGAGGATGAGTCTGTTGACGATGAATGCCAGCTTGTGACATGCCAGCGTGTGATGCCAGCAATAAAAAAAAAATAAAAAATAAAAATTAGACTAACACGAACGTAGATGTAGCTCGTAGCGTAAACTAACCCACTTTTTGTTTAACTGTACCTACTTTTTTTTCTTTTTTTTTGCATGTCTGTAACTCTTTACTTGCATGTTTGTAGTTTGCATGGTATGACAGTGAGTTAAGACTGTGTTTGCATGGTTTGTAAGCGTTCTTATTTTACTTCTTTTCATCTTTCACCCCTCTCCTATTTTCTCCGACTATTTTTCTGACTTGTCGGCAGTGGCCGGCGGATGATGATGGTGAGACTTTTTTCCTCTTTTTCTGAATGAATGTTAACCCACGAATGATAGGTGTTGCTCCTTACTTAACCCCTTATTCTCTTCTCTTAACCCCCTACTCTTTCCTTTCTCTCGGGCTAGCCTTAGAGTGGATCTTAAGGTCTTTGTTAGCCTTAGCTTCTGTAGATCTGTAGATCTTCGTGATCTTCCTGCTGCAGATTGTGTCTACCATCACACCTGCAGCGTAAATTTTCGAAGTGGAAAAAACATTCCTCGCGCATACTCCTCCGACGATCATGATTCGAAGAAAGGGAGACCAACTAATGAAGAGCAACACCAAGCATTCCTTCAGACCTGTGCTTACCTGGAAGAGAATGATGATGAACAACTGTTGATTGGAGACCTAATTTCCAAAATGGAGGAATATCTTCAAGGAAGTCAGAGCTCTGTCTATGAATGCAGGCACATGAAGAGAAAGCTTTTAGAACGTTACAGACAAGATCATAATATCAGGTGAAAGTGGGAAGGCAGATGTAGTAACACTACGAGAGACAGCTAATGAAATTCTTATAGATTATCACAAAAAGTCGAAAGAATGTGATATAGATATAGAGCTACAGAAGATTTACCTAGTAGAAGCTGCTGCAAAAATAATCAGAAGTGATATCAAGTCTGTCGACTCGCCTAGAAAAGATGTGTATCCATCTCCAAATGACATCACTGCAGAAAGTGCTCTTGATTACATTCCCAACAGTCTGAAATTGCTATTATCAAAAGCATTTGCGGGACAGGATGCTTTAAGAAAAATACTGTAGGTGCAATTGGGCAGAGCATTATGCAAGCAACCCGTCCTAGAGGATTACTATGTCCACTATAGATCGGTTTGTCGGTTCAGCTACACCACAACTTTAGGTCAAGGTACCTTATTGACGTTCTCCATCAGCTGGGTTACTGTTCGTCGTATGCAGAAGTAACAAGATTCGAAAGAAACGCGGCGCTGGCAAGTGGGTCTGGCTCTTTTACTGTTGATGAAAACACTGCAGTCCTTCTAGCAGCAGATAACGTCGATCATGATGTCTGCACTTTGGATGGGAAGAATACCTTTCATGGAATGGGTATGATTGCCGCAATAACTCCGAAGATCAAGATCCACCCTTCTATTCACAGGCGTAATGTTGGTGACAATGACATTAAGAAGATTGCAACCGTTGACATTAGGGAATATAGACACGCGAGAAGCATGTTGAGGGACATCTCATTCCGCGAACTTCCAGTACCCACTGCCACCATAAGTCGACTTAGTCTTCTCTGGCAGATATCTTCAGCAGAAAGATCAGGTCCAAGTTGGTCCGGAACAATGCAGGCAATTCACGGTGGATCAAGTGTCTCACATCCAGGTGTGGCGTCGATCACGTTCCTTCCCATCATAGATATGTCGCCAACTGACATGACCTGCATATTTTCGACATTACTATATTTGAGCAAGATAGCACGCGATCAAAAAGTCCCACGCATTATTACCTTTGATCAGCCTTTGTTCTGGAAAGCTTCCCAAATCATCAATGAACAGAGAGACCTGCAGGACATTGTTTTAATGCTGGGATCATTTCACACTCTGATGAATCTTTTGGGAGCAGTCGGTACTCTTATGAATGGTTCAGAATTGTCTGAAGTACTTCAAGAAATATACGGACCAAATGCCGTGCAACACATGATGTCTGGAAAAGCTGTTTCAAGAGCGATACCTGGTCATATGATAGTAGATGCAGCTCTTAGTACCTTACTAGTCGCAGACGTTTTCCCTCGTAATGAAGATGGAACTCCTCATGACCTCCATAAGGAAGCTTGTGACTTGCTCGACGATGTTATGACCGCCAAACAATCAGTTGAGGATGTGGAATCTTCGAATGCATTGTCTCAGATTGCTACCACTTTGGATGCGAAGAAAACTGACCTACAATCTACTTCGCAAACAAGTCAACTCTGGTTGGAATATCAGCGAATGATCAACATTGCACGTTCCTTGATAACAGCAGACAGAACCGGCTCGTGGGATTTGCACTTGCAAGCTATGCTGGAGACCATCCCCATAATTGCAGCAGCCGGACATCACAATTACCTGAAATCGATATACCTGTACCTGCAGAAAATGTTAAGTTTGCCTTCTGAAAATCCAGCCGTTAACAAAATGTTCCAGGAAGGTAAGTTTGTGGTAAGAAGAAGCGACAGATTATGGGCCGGACTCGGCACAGACCTGGTGATAGAACAAGTACTAATGCGTTCCCTGAAAAGCAGAGGCGGACTGACACGCGGAAGTGGATTTACAGACATCCAAAGGACAACGTGGCTCTTTTCTATGCTTCTGTGTTCCACTTATAACTTAGCAATGCAGGAATACACCAGAGTTTTGTTGGAAAGTAGTGAACAGCACAAGGAAATGAGGGGAAGTAGACAAATCAGGGACAGTAATGACATGAAGAAAGTACTTGAACGTCTGGAATCCTTATCCCCATTCCATTCTACCTCGGGTCTCTGCAACATTGTAACAGGGCTAACTGCTGATCCTGGAGTTAACGTTCATCAATTGCATTCAATCGGTACGAACATTGTCGTAAAAATGATTGGGAAACAAGCCTTTACATATTCTGCCAAAAGATCTGACAAAGTGAAAACACTAGGATCTGCTTCTGCCGTTGTGATCACTGATGCTTCAGATATAGAAGTAGATCCTGCACTACTGTTTCAGAGAATGATGACTGTTGCCACTGGCGGAGACATGAATCTTGAAGATGTCATGTGTTACGAACTGTGTGCATATCCTCCTGCATTGTTCGAATCACGAAGTATCTTGAGGAAACCCGATAAGTCTCAGCTAGCTCATGCAATAATCAAATACACTGACACTTTACGCATGGAAGAAGTTCAAGAAATTCAGTGCACAGACCAGTACGTATTGGATGGTGGATCTCTACTACATCGTGTTTCCTGGCGTCAAGATGAAACATATGACAGCATCGCCAACTCATATGCCGATTTCACTCTGAAAACATATGGAAAAGCAATCATTGTTTTTGATGGCTACAGCAGCTCTCCTACGATCAAGGACATGACCCACAGAAGACGCAGCATCAAGACAAGCAGAAATGTGAATCTCAGTCCAAGCATGAAGTTTGTTGGCCAGAAGGAACACTTCTTGGCTAATGAAAACAACAAGCAAGCATTTATTTCCCTCGTAGGTGAGATGTTGAAGAAGCACGGGTGTACTGTTCACAACGCAGATGGGGATGCTGATGTGGACATCGTTCGTGCAGCAGTTTCCTCATCAGAAAATGCAACTACAACAGTAATAGGGGAAGACACCGACTTGCTGATTCTCCTTCTGTACCATGCCAAGGACAGTGGTTTCAAGTTGTACTATCGCAGCGATATAAGACGGGGACCATCTCCTAATCTTGTGTATGATATTCTCAGCATTCAATCATTGTTAGGCAATGACATCTGCAAGTATCTCCTGTTTGTGCATGCTTTCACGGGCTGTGATAGCACATCCAGAATTTTTTCGATCGGTAAAGCCAAAGCATTCGACACACTGATGAAGGTGGCTGAACTCCATTCAGTTGCAAATACATTCTGTTCTGATTGTTGCCAACACTCTGACATTGAAGCCGCTGGAAGAAAGGCAATGCTTCTGTTGTATGGCTGCAAAACACTTGAATCCACTAACGCACTACGTCATCGAATGTTAGTTGAAAAGGTAGCTACAGCTAAATCTTTTGTTACACCCGAACGTTTGCCACCTACCGATGCGTCCACAAAGTACCACAGCTTTCGCACATACTTTCAAATACTAATCTGGAAGTCTACAGAAGAGAAGATCGATGCAGAACAGTGGGGTTGGTATGTAAAGAATAATTCCTACTACCCTACAGCCTGCGACAAGCCACCAGCTCCAAATTATCTACTCAACATGATCCGCTGCTCCTGCAAGACGAAATGTGCTACTTCAAGATGTGGATGCAAGCGTAATGGAATGCCCTGTTCAGCCGCTTGTGGCGAGTGCCAAATCAGTGGTTGTGATAACAACCCAAGTACCGGTAATCTATCCGATGATAGTGATGAAGAGGATTAATTTCTGTATGTTTGTGACCAGGTATCACTTCTTCTGTAATGAACATAACTTGAAACTGGAAAAAAAATAATTGTTGTATTATTGATTATAAAAATCTGTAAAAAGCTATATAACATTATATTTGCGTAATAACTGGTTGTGTTGTATATTGTTGAATTATTTAAAACATTACAACTGAAAGAAAAAGCATCAAATGTGTATCTATAAATAAAAGCGTAAATTATATATATATTTTTTTTTCGTAGGAAACATCCAGTCCGCCATTTTGAATTTCATTTTTGGGGGTGTTCCCGGGGTCCAATTTTGTCGGATTTTGGATATGTTATTTGGCAATGGTTCCTGAGCTGGAAACAGTTTAGAAAGCTTCTGAAGCAATTTTGCCCAGGTCTAACTACAAATTGCCTGGACTATATATATTAATAAGCAAAATAGGCGGATAGTACCTAAATAGATAGCAAATAGGCTTCTTTAATGTTTAAATGTTTGAAATATCAGCCAGCAGCATCAATACCTTCATGGTTGTGCTGCTTACTTTAATGTTTTAAATGTTCAAAATGTACCACTAGCATCAATACATTCTTGACAACAGCACGCAACAGATTGGTATACTGTTCGGATTGTTCAGAGTGGAATGTTGGCACAGGCTATTTCAATTTCGTGTCTCAAGGCCTGTAGTGTCCTTGGTTTTTCAGCATACAGTGTTTTTCAGAGTGCTCCACAAGTAAAAGTCTAAGGGTGTTAAGGTTAAGTCAGATCATCATGGTGGATGCTCCATACATCCCCTACATCCTATCCATCTTCTAGGAAAACAAATATTGAGAAAATTTCTAACATCATTGTGGTAATGTGGTGGCATGCTATCCTGTTGAAAGTAATACTCTCCTTCCAAAAAAAGAGCTCTGATTGAAGGTACAATGTTGTCTTGCAGCATTGATAAGCAAGCAGCACCTGTGACAGTGTCCTCAAAGAAAAATGGCCCTATCAGTCCTCTGGAAGACAGACCACACCACACTGACATCCCTGGTTGATTAAGTGCTTGTTCTTCTATTACATTTGGTTTTCGATGGCCAGTACACACAGTTATGTCGATTGATAGTACCATTAAGTTTAAAAGTGGCTTCATCGGACCAAACAATGAAATCAGGAAAAGATTGTTTTTCATCACACATGTACAAAAAACACACACAAAATTCTTTTTGACGATCTGGATCATCCTCATTCATTGCATGGAGCAGTCTAGGTATGTACAGTTTCCACTTTTTACGTTGCAAAATACGATGAATGCTGGATTTAGAAACACCAGTCTCGCAAGAACATTGCCTTGTAGACTTATTTGGAGAGTTTGTGAAGGCCTGTAACACAGTCTCAACACTTTCATTGTCAGTTGAAGTGCGACGTTTTCTAGATCGGCCTTTGTTGACGTTTTGCACTGTTCTGTCAGTCTCAAACTTATCACATAATCTTGTAATTGTAATGTTCCAAACTCATTTCTCCAATGTCTCTGTACCTCAGCCACATTCTGCGTCTTCAGTAGTGCTTCAGAATCCACTTATGTTGCTCAAATGATAACTGCAATGCCGGCATTTCCTGTAACAAGGAATACTACTGTTATTTAAGTACAATACACCATTACTATACACTCAACCCCCAGTTAACGATGGGGTTACGTTCCATAAAACGTTAATGTTAGGTAAATTTATCACTAAGTGGGGGCTTTACAACATGGTTTTAATGGGGATATGTTCATCGGCATCGCAAAAATGTTGTGTATTTAGCCTAAGCATGTGTGTATGAACTAAAACACAGAGAATACTAAATTATAAGAGATAAATGGTAAATGAAATAAATACAGTATGTATTTATCTTATTTATCACATACATATTTACATACATCACATACATATTGGCCAAACCAAGATGTCTACCGATAGCGCTCGGCCCCTCACCTTCTTCATGCCTTCAAATAATGTCCATTTTAACCTCGTGTTACTTTTTTATGAGACACTTTGTCCTTAGATGATGCGGCAGGGGATGTAGCCTTACATTTTCCAGTTATGGCGATTGGTAACGGTAACAAGACTTGCAAATCATGAGCAATAACGATAGCTAACACATCCAAAACACACGCCATTAAAACTGAGGAGGGAGGATGCGCATTGTGGGTAAAATGAATCACTGCGCGATGACATCACACTGACATAGGTCTCAACTGATGAGAGAAAATGGCAACCATTATCTTCAAGCGCTAACTAAAGCATATCACTTGAGGCATCATTCTGGTGAGATAACAATATCATTACGCGGGAAATAGTATTAATTCCTTATGATCGTTGAAACAAATTAACATTAAGTGAACGATCATTGTACGGGGGTTTACTGTACTACTATACTACTGTTACTAAGTAGTATAAATATACAAATACATCAGCGCATATTACTATCATCTAAAGTGTGCATATATATATATATATATATATATATATTAATATGATGTGTAAAAATTTTATTGGGACACCCAGTATTTATAGATAAATTATAAAATGTTTCATGCCTTTTTTCAGACATGCATAAATTAATTTCTTTAATGTTTTGATAATTTCTGGTGATTTTTTAACTTTTCTCACTAATGGCTGCCATTTTGAAAATGACAGCCATAATCTTTGGGCCCTACCTCAAAAATTATTCTCATGTGTATAGATAAGCCACAGAAAGCTTCATGCTTTTTTCCAGAAATACATGATTTCTATGGAAAAATCACTGTATCCGCTGTACTAAAATATATGGTACCATTGCTCATTGTTCCTGAATAATTCAGTTCTGGTCTCATATGTCCAGAGAACTTCCAGGATGCAGAGCCATCATTTTGATGATCCTTGGCTTACTTTAAATGAGCTTCTTTTCTTTGTGCACTTTTCATAGCAGAGGTTTTCTTTGTGCAATTCTTCCATGTACACCAGGGGTCTCCAACCTGGGCAGTAGCACCCACTAGTGGGCTCACATTAAAGGTAATTAAACATTTATTTCATTATTTATTTTATCGATTATGTTCATTTATTCTTTTTGATCTAAGGTGGGCAATAAGCTTTTTTAATTTTAAAAAAATTGTAAAAGTGGGCAGTGAACAAAAAAAAAGTTGGTGACCCCTGATGTACACCATTCTTCCTCATTGCTAGGTGGCAAACAATGATTGCCCCCCCCCCCCCCCCCCCTGCACAGATGAAACTAATAGAGGTACAAAAAACTGATTGTTGCATCTTTTAGACAATTTAATTCTATGTCTAAACAAAACCACTCAATAGTGGTGTTGACTCCTTGTGCTTGGCAGATGGTTTCAAGTCAGCAAGAGTAGGAGGTGAGGAGAGACTCAAAAAGGTCAGTGTCATACTCAAGATTTTGGAGGATTGTTTTGATATGCTGCTCCATGGTCCGGCGGCAGAATCGGGTGGCTGGTGGTTCAGCAAGCATCAGGGATTCCACTTGGTCTTTCAGGATGGATCCTGAAAGATTCTGTTGCTGGACAATGGAGCAGCACATCGAAACAATCCTCCGAAGTCTTGAGTATCACACTGACCTTTTCGAGTCTCTCCTCACCTCCTACCTTTGCCAACTTGAAGCCATCTGCCAAGCACAAGGAGTCAACACCAACTATTGAGTGGTTTTGTTTAGATGTAGAATTAAATTGGCTAAATGATGCAACAATATTTTTTTGTACCTCTATTAGTTTCATCTGTGGGGGGGGGGGGGGGGGATCATTGTTTACCACGCTGTACAAATGTAGTAGTCTTAATGCTTGGTAAATGTCACCTGCAGTTACGTGTGGATTTGCAGCAACCATTCTATCAGTCTGTCTATGTGTACATTCTGAAATCTTGCAAAGTCATCCACACCTTAGTACAGTTTTGATTGTTCCAAAGCCTTTTCATTTCTTTATAATTGCAGCAACTGTCATAAATAGAATTTGAATTTCTTCTACCCAGGGTTGTGGAGTCGGAGTCGTGGAGTTGCACGTTTCAGGGCGGAGTCGGAGTCGGTAAAAAACTTCCGACTCCAATTTCTGTGTCCTGTGTCACCCTTAATTTCTAAATCCTAAATACTAACATTTAGGTTATTTAGTTTTTTTGGTCAATAAACCTTATTCATTGATAGCCCCTAGATTGTTTTTTTAATATTTTTTTTTTACATTTTCAGAATATACAATTAATATTTATTTAAATATAAAATTTCACACTTAGTGTGGTGGTGATGAAATGTCTTATTACGGTATTATGATAATTATAGAGTGAAACACTAGAGGAGGGTTCCAGCACAGGTGAAGCAAAAAATTTTCATTTTGACACCCAACCACCTCAGATCTTGCTTATTTTTGGTGTATAAGGTACGTTTGTGCAAGAAAGCCAGCTGTGAAAGTTTCAGCTTTCTACGACCATTACTTCACGAGTTATGAAGGTCAGAAAAATCAAGGTTAACGGTCAAAATAGCTTAAGGTCGGCATCTTTGGATGCACCTCACACATTCACTAATTATCATAACCATATGAAACTATATTTTTTTGGACTCAGAATGAGCTGTAGAATCCAAAAATGCAACAAAAACAGCAATAGGAGAACAAATAAAAATGTTCACCCTTTTTCAAGGAACGAATTGACCTTTTGACCTTGAAGTTCACACATTTTGGGGAAACATTTCTTTACACAAAATGAAGTTCCATCATTGCACTTTTAATATAAACAATAAAAATGTATCTTATTCACCAACTATACTGTCTTAAAGAATTTTTCAAATTGGCTATTTTTCAAATTTCTGGCAAAATCGCCATATGTACCGTTAGCCCTGTTCAAAAATCAACTTTTTCTTATTTTCATAGGTTTCTGTACTTTTTCCCATGCTTTTTGACCTGAAAAGGCCAAAAATCACAACCATTTTGACCTAGGTTGTTGGGAAGCATTGCTGCATGGAGCTTTAAGTTTTCTGCCTTGAAATCGGCCAAAAGCACCAGTTCCAGGGTCCCTTGAATCATGTTTTGCACTATAACTTTTTATCTAAATAAGATAGAGCAACAAAATAGGCACCAAATTAAAGTGTTTTTAATCCTCTTTCTAACTTATACAATTATGATAGTCTTGGAACAAGAAATGGCACATTGGTACATACAAAGATTTCAGAAATATCACAAAATTCATTTTCTCACACTCAAGGCAGACAAGGCGCCTTATTCATGACACAAATTTGAGATTAACATTTTGTCACAAGTCTAATCGATCAAGAAGTGAAAGCATTACATGATGATTAATTTCATAATGACATTTACACAGCAGTGTTGAGAGTTTGTTTCTTGAAGCTGTCAAAGCGGCATCTGTTGAACTCCACAGCTTGAAGGAGATAGTCCCTTTGCTTGGCATCTGTTGTTATGACATTTGCAAAGTCGCTCATCATCTTGACACACATTCAGCAATGTCATTCACCGCTTTCAGATTCTTAACATAGTCCAACGCTTTTCTGTAGTCCTCATTCTGTGGCCAAGACGTGACAGGTTCCAGAAGCCACTCGGATCCAATGTTCAGTGTGTCCAGCAGGAAATGTGATTCTGGGCCAATGAGATCAACCAGGGTGGTCTTAGCTGTGACTCTCTGGAATAGAGGCTTTCCTGTTCTGAAGCTGTCTGGCTTCTCAGTGGCATGTAACTGGGCAGCAATGTCGTGCTTCAATGTGTCACTCAATCTACTGCTGAACAGGGCAAATGGCACGACTTCCTGCGTCAGGTACCATTTGTGGTTTTCCATCTTATTAAGTACTGCATCAGCAAGCTCTGGGTCAGTTTTCTTGTACTTCAACATGTCCTGGATTAGACTTAGATCATTCACGGGAGCATCTGCAGCAGACATTGACATCATCCATATAGGAGTGTAGAACAGCGCAAGGAAGGTGTTGAGTCTTTCCAGCTTTGATACAGTGTCTTCATCGTACTCAAGTTGATCTGCAAACATCAGCATTTTCATGGAGTACAGGTTTCTGGCCATCCATCTGGCCTGATGAATGGCGCCTGGTTGACTCCAGTGAATACCTCGAGGAGGCGTTCCTCCAAGAACAATGACTGTCAGTTCAGCCATTTTCCTGTAGTCGGCTCTTGGAAGCATTTCTGCTGTTAGAATGTCTTGGAGTATTTCTTCACTGTTCTTCTTCTTTTCCTTCAGCCATTTGCTGTTGATAGCCAGCATCTTTGGATTTTCCTTGGACAAGTCCGTCCAAACATCCTTCAGATGCTCAAACCAGGGATTATCTGGCCCCTTCACCTTCCCAAACTGCTCCTACTAGGATTTCCAGGATGTGATGTCGACAGGCCAGATAAAACACCTTTTTGTTCAGCATTTTCTCTAGCAGTTTGGCAGCTCCTCTGTGAACTCCACTGTTACTGGATGTAGTGTCAAAAACAAGGGCAGTAACATTATCCGTAAGTTCCCATGTCTCCAGTAAATCCATTGAAGCCTCAGCCTGAGCTGTGCCAGAAGAATTGTTGATGACAGGTACTCCCAATAACTTTCCTTCAGTGTATGAAGGTGGACCAGACACTAGCACAGCTAAAGTCTCTGAGGTACTTCCAGGTTCACTGCCCAAGACATCTTTGAGCAACTTTCCATCCCAGTGTAAGGCAGCGTACTGTGGGGGGTTTTCACAAAACTTGGACATGTGACTCTGGCTGATATTATACCTGGACAGCATTCTGTTGCGACGTGTTGTTGAGGTTGAGATGACGAAGTTATCCAGATCAGCCCCTCCAGCTTTCAAGGTGGCAGAAACCATGGCAGTAACTTGATTGTCTGATAAACCAAGACGATCAGCTGTATTGCAGATGACATCACATTCCATGACCTTCCTTAGAAACGTCAAAGTCACACTAGTCAGTGTCTTGATGGTGAGAACATCCAGGACGAGGCTGATGGTAATCCATGTCCTCTGTGTTAGCGTCGTTGTCAGTTGAGTCACCCCAGGTAATGTCATCCACATGAACAACTGCCTCTTGTTCTGCTGCAGCTGTAAAATAGTACAACATGTTAAGACAGTAATTGTTAAGTACATGCTAAATATCGCAATGGAGTAAAACTTAAAACTTTTTGTAACGTTCAAAGTAATTAGTTTTACCTTGTTCTTGTCTATGCTGCAGTCTTTCATTCCTCGCTGCTTGCTGCAGGGATCTTGTCTCAAAAATCTTGTCATGACCAGACATATGACCTTTCCTCTCAGTCTTTTGGTCTTCGTAGAACCTGATATCCTCATCTTTCTTCTCTCTGGATAACAGTCTGTTGTTCTGTATTTCCTGGATTGCATCTGGAGCTCCTATATCGAACAGGCTGTCTAATTCCAGCACAAATGCTCCTCTTTTTCCTCCAGGGTTACTTGCTCTTCCTTTGCTTTTCACCAGAGCACGATGTTTCTCATGTAGTTTCATGAAGAGCTTCATTGCGTTGTACTTGGTCATTGTCTTGATCCTAGCCATCTGCCAGAATGGGATGATAGATTCAACTGTTTCATATGCAAGGTCTTGAACCATGGGCCTCCCTGCATTTTCTGGTAAATTCTGAAGATTAAGGAAATACTGGAACGCCTGTCTGTTGGCGGGAAGCTGGGAACCACTGATAAAAGCTGAAGGGTATCCAACCAGGAAAGTTTCAGTGAGAGATCTGGTAGATGGCCAAGTTGACACCTGCCTGTGGACAGTACGTGGAGGTTCTGAGATATTAACTGTGCGCCCACGGAGCTCCCTCAGCTCCTTGCTTAATGCCATTGTGAAGTTGTAACTTGTAGATAGTTTTCTAGATTCTGATTGAGTTTCTGTTGTTTCCTGAAAAATGATAGATAATTATTATTATTATTATTATTTATTTATTTATTATTTATTATTATTATTATTATTTATTAATTTTATGCTCTTTCATTTGATACCTAATTTGTTGCTCTATCTTGTTTAGATCAAAAGTTAAAGTGCAAAACATAATTCAAGGGACCCCGGAATTGGCGCTTTGGCCGATTTCAAGGCAGAAAATTTAAAGCTCCATGCGGCAATGCTTCCCAACATCCTAGGTCAAAATAATTGTGATTTTCGGCTTTTTCAGGTCAAAAAGCATGGGAAAATGTACAGAAACCTATGAAAATAAGAAAAAGTTGATTTTTGAACAGGCCTAATGTACCGTATATGCATATATGTACTGTTAAAATCTAGAGATATTCATTATTTAAACTACTTAAGCAAAAATAAATAAATATTAGAAACGTGATACAAAATCACTTAGATATAAGCTAGGTACCATAGGTATAACTATGATATAGATCTCTATTTTATTGTGGTCTCCTCCACCCCTACAACCACACCTTTCCACCCTTAGAAATATTTTACTTTTTTTTATAATTACTTTTATTAATAATACATTAATACAAACATATATATATTAGGAGTATCATATAAAATAGGAGTAAAAAAGGAGTATCATATTATGTAGACCTGTATTCTATAGATACATATTAAACTAGAGCTCTGTACACTTTCGACTCAAGAACAGGAAACTGTGGCAAACAGGTCTGCATGATTACCCTCAGCTGTTAGCATCTCATGATCATCAAAGGCATACTGAATTATTCTTGAACCTGCTGTCAATGATGGAGCAGTCATTGTCTGGATAATATCAGATGATAACATCCAACATGAGTCAGGACGAGAAGGGAAACTATGTTTAGAACGTCTTCCATGTAGAGACATAAAATTGACCTTATAATCACTAAATTCTTCTGATACTTCAACCACTAATCCAAACCAAATTTTATTATCATAGTTACAAGCTACATATACCCCAACTTGTATATCTTTAGTGGAAATGTGCTTTTGCTCATGTAAATTATCTTTAAAGGATGGATGCACAACTGTCATAATTTTTGTAGGACCTGAGGAAATCTCACCAACCTCCAACTGGGTATGACTAATAGGCACAAATCTATGAAATCTACGAGTACCTGGGATGGTTACAGAATTTTTATATCTATTTTCCAGGAATTCAGTTGTCTGCTGGACATTTTGTTTCGATAAGAATACAAATTTTGAGCTGGTATCTTTCTCATCCAGAAATTTCATGTCAAGTGGTGTCAGAATTTGGTCTTTAAATATATGTTGAAGACTGGCACGAGCCGTCATTCTTTTTGCTGTGCCTCCGACTCCATCACAAGCACTTTTGCCATGTGAAGTTGCAAAAAAGTGCCATTCAGCATCCAGTCCAAAGTCCTCTTTGTGGTGACACAAATTGGTGAAGTTATATTTATTCTTATACTGCCCTCCGCAACCATCAGTAAAGTAATGAATCTTCCGCAGGCCTGAGCTCTCTTCTTTTATCATGGGGATCAGTTGCTTTAAGAACGCAAAGACAAGGTTTGTACTATGTTTCATGTCATCAGAAATGAAACAATAACTTTTAACTTTAATTTCAACATCATTTTCATTTACTTTATAGTAGAACACAAATGGATGAACTGTTGCCTGACTATTTTCCCAATGGTAACCTTGTGCATCATCTTGTACAATAAATGAGTAGTTTTCAGAGAAGTCTCCTAGGAGAATACCTTCAGTGACCATCAGATTAGCTTTCAGTTTTTTTAGGAAACTTGCTTGCGCATCAGCCACATAAGTGTGTCTTGTTAGTGCACAAATTCTAGTTGCCAAAGACTTAATGAAGTTTTCAAGGGATTCACCGATGTTAATAAGGGTTGTCCGATCTGTGGAAGTCCACTGCTTGTATGTAATTATGGTGCCGACTGCATCCTGAACAGATTCCAATCCTTCAAGGAATGCAATAACACCTTCTTCTCCTGGACACAATGCACATTTTTGTAGCATACACTCTTCCTTTCACTGTCACAAACTGCATAGAGAATGAGGTCTTTATATGATAGTTGTTTTTCCCCCAAAGCTGATAGCTGAAGTTTGGGATTTTGGTGGTAGGTACAGACACACACAGAGTGTGTTCCTCCAGCTCCTGCCAAGACACACCACTTGGGTCTCAATGCAGCAAATGATGAGAAACCTATTTTTGGATTAGTGTCATTTGCCTTGAAAACAGCGAAAATCTCACGTAAATTACCAAGCACCAATCGTTTCTGCTGTAGTTGCTTCTCTCCTTCATGATTCCTAATTGATAGACAATCCTTCTTGCCTGGACATATTCTGCTTATTTCATCTGATTCATAGAAAGTGCACACTGCTTCCTTCTCTTTTTTTGTTATAACCCGACCTTTGCTAATATGTGGAACTTCTGGTAATATGCCATGTTCTTTCTTTATTTTGTGGCTGGTTGAAACCATTCTTGTAGATGCTTTGAAGAAAGATGCTGTTCTGTGAATGGTGTATGGTGAGTGTGTTAGTATTTGAATCTTCCTCTTGTAGTCAGTCGTCTCACTGAAGGCATTCTTGAGTGCTTGCATCACTTCTGCATGCCTGCGAAAATGATATACATGTTTGAGTAAATTTATATGCAAACATATGATCTATATATAGGCTTAGTATACTTTAATGAAGGTACTACAGATATATATACAGTACTCACAAATTATTGTCATCCGTTTTAGATGGTATCAGGACAAAATCCCCCCGGACACAACCCCCCTAATTACAGAACTTCCACGTACAAATAACTCTGTCGAAGGCTGGCATAGACGCTTTGCATCTCTAACAGGATGCTCGCATCCAAACATATGGAAATTTTTAAAAGTTTTAGGGCAAGAAATAAGCTACCAACAGGCATTTATTTCTCAAATTATCGCTGGCTTGCCGACAGAACCGCAAAGGAAGAAGTATAAGTCGTCTTCTCGCATTTTGAAAATTGTACAAGACTATAACAACAGGTCTATTTTTGATTTTCTTAAGGGAATTGCTTTTAATTTGTCTTTTTAAATTTTGAATTTTGTTTGACTTTGTGTTTTTAATTTTTCTTCTTCAATAAAGTCAGTCGTATTCTTATTTGTTTGCCCGGTTAGGTAATTGTACGCCCTTGATGATTGGTTAGGTTAAGTCGTGATATTTTTGTTAAAACTTTAATAAAGTCATTCGTATTCTTATTTTTTTAATAAAGCCTTAGGGGGATTGTGTCCGCGGGGGGATTTTGTCCACGGGGGGATTTTGTCCACGGGGGGATTTTGTCCACGGGGGGATTTTGTCCTAGAAGCGTTTTAGATTGCTTTTCTTCACTTTCTTGTGTAAAACTTGTCATATGAAGTTTCTAGCTTTCTCTTCAGGGATGTTGATGCCATTTCAAATTTTGTTTCAGCCTTTGAAGATCTCCCTTTTCGTGACAGACCCTCTGAAAAACAAATAAAATAAATTGTTATAACTTTTTTTAATCAACTGTAGGCCTATAGATGTACATGTACATTACATATGAATTTGGTAAATACCGTATATATAATCATAACTGTATTGATCATCATTATATAAATTGATATGCATACATCTGAATTTGTCAAATATATAAAGGTTGTAATGTTCATACATGTAGTTATATATATTGATGTTTTGTTGCTATAATATCTACATAAATTAACACTTTAAAAATACTTAAACTTACTTGTCTTCACTGGTGTCACATTCAGCATTGGAAGAATTGTGTCTAAATCTCCTTGGAAATCTTCAAACATTATTTCAGTAGTACACCCATAGGCAGAGGAACGTTTTTCTGTGGCAGTGGCATCAGTGTCTGAGTTCGAATCTGAGACAATATCAGAGACTTTTTTGTCTTCAGCTTTGATTTTATTGATATCATTAACACAATTTTTACAAATGTAATCTCCATATATTAATCTGAATTCCTTGCAGTGTATTACGGACTGGCACAAGTGCTTTTTCGATCTTCTTCTTAGGTTTTCTAAGAGGATCAGCACAAACTTTTCTACCCATCTTGTTTATCTGTAAGAAAGGCATAAAATAAGTAATTAATTTATGTTCACAAAATATATTATTTAACAGTACAGTACATATATGCATATACATATGGCGATTTTGCCAGAAATTTGAAAAATAGCCAATTTGAAAAATTCTTTAAGACAGTATAGATGGTGAATAAGATACATTTTTATTGTTTATATTAAAAGTGCAATGGTGGAACTTCATTTTGTGTAAAGAAATGTTTCTTCAAAATGTGTGAACTTCAAGGTCAAAGGGTCAATTCGTTCCTTGAAAAAGGGTGAACATTTTTATTTGTTCTCCTATTGCTGTTTTCGTTGCATTTTTGGATTCTACAGCTCATTCTCAGTCCAAAAAAATATAGTTTCATATGGTTATGATAATTAGTGAATGTGTGAGGTGCATCCAAAGATGCCGACCTTGAGCTATTTTGACCTTAACCTTGATTTTTCTGACCTTCATAACTCGTGAAGTAATGGTCGTAGAAAGCTGAAACTTTCACAGCTGGCTTTCTTGCACAAACGTACCTTATACACCAAAAATAAGCAAGATCTGAGATGGTCGGGTGTTAAGCACTGATTCACCTGTGCTGGAACCCCTCTAGAGGAGTCTGAGTCGTATATTTAAAATGTGAGGAGTCGGAGTTAGATTTTTAGATTTTTTACAATGTGTGGAGTCGGAGTCGGAAAATTTTGGACTGACTCCACAACCCTGCTTCTACCTTCCTGTAACTCTTCCTAGACTCATGTGCAGCAATAACAGATCTCTTAAGATCTATAGATAGTTTACCATGATGATCTCACTGCTTACTAATGGCTTATACAGTCCTCTGTCTTCCATGAAGATTCACAGAGAAAATTCTTGAATTCAGAATTGCCAACACACACTAATCAACAAACAGCTAACTACTGACAAAAATTTTAAATTTATCAAGCCTAAGATGGACACACAAAGTATTAAATAATGTTGTAACTAAATGTACAAAAACTTTTGCATTTTAACTTTTTTAATTTTCCTAAATTTTTTTTTATGTTTTACATTATATGTTGGAGTTGAACTAATTAATTTCTTTATTTAAGTTTTTCCAAATGGATAAACTTTTCATAATTAATTCTATGCATGGTACAAAAGATAGATGAATATAAGTGAAATATTTCTCTGCACAAATACTTACGAGTGCCACTTTATGTATGAAAAAACTTGTCAACTTGAAATAATGAAGGGTTAGCATATTGGCCCATGACCCATTTGAATGTCTGGTGCTAGTGTGTCTGAGAAACTGATATAATGAGAAATAGACAAAATGGATGACTAACTACACTGCATCAAAATTGTATTATAACCTCATTTCTTGTCAATAAAGATCATCATCTATCTGCAAATGGTAGTTGTTATGAACAAAACTTCAGGATTAACCTGTGTTTGTCTGTTTGACCTCCTTTGCAGCATCCTGCCTCATATGGGGAATTTCACCTATCCATTTCTCTACCAACCAAAAGATGAACAGTTGGGTGAGCTGTGTGCTACCTGCCCATGCAAAGAATCAAACCCAGGTTGAGTTGATAGTCAGCAATGTTAACCACTATACCAACAGTATTGGCAATGAAACTTTTTTTTTATCCCAAAATGTTGTTCAATAAACCACCTATTTTTTGTACAAGCTAAATTATGTTTTTGTATGGTGCTTATGCATCTAATAAAATGGAAGTTAAAGCAATTATTAGAGTCATGGTTTTAAGCAAAGGGTCGTTCAGTGATCTCCCAACCTGCATGAGGGTTCCATTCCTGAAAAAGCTCATGCAGGTTGGAACTGTCTCCCTATATGGTACTCTAAATGGGGAGAATAAAAGTTTTAAAAATCATGTATAGTGATCCCCCAACCTGCATGAATTCAGAGATAGGACAAGGACATTTCACTACCCTTTTTTTGATCCGCATGAGCTAAGATTAAAAAATAGAGCAGCATGAGTTTTTAAAATTTGTGGTAAATACAAACAAATGACTTATTGACACTTTTCATGTATGCAGTATGATACTTATGTGTATAATACAATACAATACTTACCCATACGATACTTTAGCATTTCCAGCTGGCAGCAACATGCATGGTAGTGCATCTGTTGGACAACCAGCTAGTTTATATCGAGTCATCTTTCTCATACTCCACTGGATTAGTACATTATTTTTATAGTAATGTTTTTGAAATTTATTTTTTACAAGTTTTTACTATTTATACTTGTTATATATTATTTTACATCCTATATTATTATTATACATTTATTGTACAATGATTTAAGCTTTTATTTAGGTAAAAATTATTTTATACATAATTTTTTAACCTTTTATCCCCTAACCCCATTTATATTATGAGGAGATAGTTCTGACCTGCACAATTTCATGCTGCATGAACTTTTTCAGGAATGGAACCCTCGTGCAGGTTGGGGTGAAATAGGGGTGTGATGTTGGCAAGTACTTTTTGTAAGAATGCATTTGCGTTACTCACCTACCAGATACTCTGTTAGTGGGGTCATGGCAGCTGCTGCTAGTTGCTGAGATGGGAGATTGAGCTGCCAGTGAGGACCACACAGAGGGCCTTCAGTTGAGTAAAAATAAATCCTTTGACTTCAGCACCACCTGCTCTGCTAAGTATGAGAGAAATCAGGGTGAGCAAATTCCCAATTTTGGTGTGGTTGAGATTGTCAGATGGGTGGCTCCTATTAATTTGAAACTGGGTTCTCACCTTCATGATCTCTGGGGCAAAGCCAGCCTGCCTCTTTTAAAGACTTGCTACTCTGCTTATGGTGGGAGGATTTAAGAAAAGTACAGTCTCCTTTGCCCAATTTAATCAGAAAAAACAAAAATAGCACTTACAATGTTAATTGCATCAGCAGGCAAGTTTTTACAGGTAAGTAAAGAAAATATGAACAATTTTATTATTCATACACTGATGTGCATCCAGAACCAACTAAGCACTTGGGCAAAAAAAAAAAATTACTATAAACCAAAAGAAACAAATAACATTAGTCCCATACCACACACAAAAATGTCACCATAAAATAAAACCACTAAATTATTGGCTGTCACCAGCCCATTACCACCCAAAGGAGACAAGACTTAAAAAATAAAAGGAACTTGCATAACTAATACAAAAACAAAGAATATTAGTTACTAGGGTAAGGTCAATGAGTGTTTACCCAAATTGTGTAAACCTGATAAGTCTCAGATGTGTCATTTTATATTCCACACACACTATCCTTCATATCACAATCATTAAAGGTAATCTTGGCTCAATCAGTGCAAAAAAAGTAATGTTTATAACAAAAAAAGTGTGTGAATGCTGGCTTCAGCATTTGTGCAGCTACTGGGGAGAAAAAGCTTTGTCCAAATTCGCTTCAATAAGCAAATGTCCCAGCCAAAAAAAAACCCCTGATAAAGAGAAAAACTAACAAACATTTAAGGATTGTTCCCCAGCACTGGCATCAGTGGACCCACAGGAATTTCATGACTGCATTGATGCCAGAAAAGGGGGCAAAATTAACAACAATAATAATTAAGGTTCTATAATTTTGGGATATGTGTTTGCATTAATATGTTGCTCATAAGGCAGTTAAAGGTACAATTTAGTTCAAAGCCTGAGAAGGCTCAAAATCCATTGTGATGCATATTGATAACTGATGTTATGTTTTTTAACAAGGTCTTTACAAAGGAAATCAGGCATTCAAAAATGATTATGATATTTACATGATAATTTTAAGTGATCCAAATAAGTTAGATATGGCCCTTATATCTAATGGTTGAGCAATATAAAACACCAGTGGTAAGAACAAAACTATAGGATCACCTAACACACCATCAAGGAGAAGTGAGATGCTTTTCCTTCTCCAGAAATGGGCATATAATTGCCTCAAAGTTCTGAGTATTCTCTATACTGAGAGAATTTCAAATCTGTTATAATCAATTAAAAAGAGGAGAAAAACATTTTTAGTAACTGAAGATCTGGCTTTCCAAGAAAGTTCTGGCCCAATATGGATTACTGAAACCTTCCAGGCCCTATGGAGGGGTTTGCGAGCTCTCAGGAATCCTTCCTAACTGGAAATTCCTACAAAACTTCGGGGTTTAACCACACCATCTCAGGGGATCACTGTATAAAGTAATTTTTACCTGAATAAAAGCTTTTAAATCATTGTACCAGGGTGGATTGGTTTAAACTAGGGGTGTGCCGGATAGTATTTTTTACTATCCGGCCGGATACCGGATAGCCGGATAATAAAAAAAATATCCGGCCGGATACCGGATAATATCATTCAAATAATTCATAATTTTTTATATATTATTATTTAGCTATTACTTGACTAATTGACTATACTATCAAATTTTAATCACTATTTGATGTAAATTATAGCTATCTTTCAATAACTTTACTAATTAGTAATTACCTATATTTTATCCTTTTCAGGATTGTTTCATTGCCTAAATCATATAGCTATATAGCTAGTTAGTATTAGTTACAGGCTTACAGCAATATTTTAACATTATTTACCCCCTAAAATGGCTAGTTTTATTTGGAAAATATTTACAATACATGAGACTAATCCAACGATAGCTATTTGCTCCCTATGTTCCAAACAGATTAAAAGGGGATCAGAGAAATTGGGTGCTAGGTGCTATAGCACAAAACCTTTGCACAATCATGCAAAGATGCTGCATTCAAAAGAATATAAAGAAGTGTCTCAACTTAACAAATCATCTGAAAATCAAAATCAACCTATAGCGACCACCTCAATGGCTCCGAAGGAGAAAAAATTAGTTGCCATGGAAAAGCAACTCACGTTAGAAGAAAGTTTTTCCTTTAAGAAATTATGGGATATAAATGACTCAAAAGCTCAAGCTTTACATAAAAAGATAGGATTAATGATGGCATTGAACAACCATCCTTTTAGTTTAGTTGAACAAGATGGCTTTATAGGACTGATGGCCCACGTACAGCCAAGGTATTTGCTACCAAATCGAACATATTTTTCAGAAAAAGTCATACCCAAAATCTATGAAGAACTCAAAGAAATTGTTATGAATAAATTGAAAGAAGGGAAATACATTAGCTTCACTTCCGATATTTGGACCTGCTCTTCAAATGAATCATTCATTTCCTTGTCAGGTCATTGGATCATGAATGACTACACTCATTGTAATGCAGTATTGCATTCAGCTCATTTTTCAGGATCGCATACAGGAATTAATATAGCGGACAAATTGCAATCTATGTGGCAATCATGGAATATTGACAGATCAAGGCGTAATATATTGGTCAGAGATGGAGCTTCTAACATAGCTTTGGGATGTGACCTTGCGGAAATACCTTCTGTTCACTGTTCAATTCATTTGCTACAGCTAGTGGTGAATGATGCATTAATGGCTCAACGATCTATAAAAGATCTTTTGGCAAAGTGTCAACGTTTAGTGACACATTTTAACCACTCCCCACTGGCTACTTCTGAATTTAAAGCTCTCCAAACACAACAGGGTCATGTTCCTCTTCTATTGGTACAAGATGTTTTAACGTGCTGGAACTCATCTTATTTGATGCTAGAACGTATGGTTAAGTTGAAAAAATCAGTTCAAATATACCTTGCTGATCATAGTGAATTACTTGTTATTTCATCTAATGAGTGGTACTTGATTGAAAATCTTTTAAAGCTTTTACAGCCATTTTTTAAACTCACCCAAGAAATGAGTACAGAATATAGTTTACTCTCTACTGTTATCCCAAACATGTGCGCGCTTGAAAGGTTTCTTTCAAAAATTGGCCAGGATGATCAAGGAGTCCAAACTACAAAAGATGAACTGTTGAAGTCATTGCGGTCACGATTTTTTGCCAATGAAAGCAATGAAAAAAGAAAGTGTCTAAATGTCTTAACAAATCGGAAGTATGCTCTAGCAACTGTCATTGATCCACGATTTAAATTTTTGTTTTTCAAAGATCAACAAAAGGAAAATATTAAGACATGGTTAATTGAAGAAATAAATGAAATAAACAACCTAGAGAAAATTAGAGATAAATATTTTGAAGAACAGGCTCACAGCAGCGACGATTCTAATTCTTCTTCCTCCTCAACAGGAAGAAAAAAGGCAAAGTTTGATGATGATCCACTCTGCTTGTTTCAGGGAACTAACACAAGAAAATTCAGAAAAGATACCTGGTGAGAAAAAGTTTAAAAAAAGCCGTAAGATGGCTTCATTCGCAGAAATAGCAGAGGAAATTGAGCAATATGCAAAAAAAACCATATCAGACAGATGACTATCTCCACTTGAAATTTGGAAAAATGAAGAATCCTTTCCATCTCTCAAGAAAGAATGTTTTCCGAATACGGAAATATTTTTGAAGAAAAAAGAAGTACTTTGCTACCAAAGCGAGGGGAGATGCTTCTTTTTATCCATCACAATGGACGAAAATTTGATTTAAACTTGTGAATCTAGTGTCTTGAACATAGTATTAATTTTTATTGTTTAATGTGAGTTTTTACTTTTTAAGGTTTTGCTATTTTAATAATTTCACTTACCTTACTGGTATATTTGATTAGGCTATGTTTTATTTTTATATCTCAAATCTTAATAAAAGGTTTCGCTAATTCATATTTTTTCATATTGTAATTTGCAATATATATAAAAATAAAAAATAAAAATAAAAATTAAAAAGTAAGGGAAGCTGGGATCTTAGCTATGCGTCACACTTTTAGCTGGACCAAACATTTTGCCTTTTTAGCAGTGTTAATATAGTTACATACTAGTAGTGGTACATGCTTATTTATCAATTATTTTAATTTTAGATTTTTGTACAACTATATTCAACTTTTGCTAGCTAAAGGCTATGCAAGCTAAGATTGGAAAGGGGCGGGCCCAGATGGTATTCCCATTACAAAAAATACTATCATAAATATCCGGCTATCCGGCCGGATACAGGATACCGGATAATAGCTGTTATCCGGCCGGATATCCTGCCGGATAGTGGTATCCGGCACATCCCTAGTTTAAACCACATTGTTTTTGGTTTTCTGATAGGGGAAAAAAAAAATTTTTTTTTGTTTTTTTTATATATTTGCTTTTTATTCTTAGTTTCAATGATATTTTAATGCTTAGTATGAACATAAATCAGTGATAACAATTTCAAACATGAAACCTAATATTGTGCTTATTTTTTAATTATGTCTATCACACTGTTAACAATCAACATCATAAAAAAAAAAAAATCTATGTTCAGCTAAGGTATTTTACTATTTTTCAATGGAAATACCGACAATAAAGATTGTCTCCCAACCACTATTAAAGTATCAATTACACTACACAGAAAAATGAGAAATTTAGTTTACCATTGCACCAAATAGGGTTGGTTGGTATTTTACTAAATTTTTTTTTACCTATATAATTTATATTCCTAGTCACTGCATTTGACGTTTTGTTTGTATGAATGATAAACCATGGAATGTTGCCCCTCTTTCACCTTCACTGAATAAAGGATTTTGATTTTGGCAGAAATATTATGATAAAAAATATGAAAAAACCCATTAATGTGGGCAAAATATATGGGTTTTTGTGTGTTAAAAAACAACCCTGGGTGGGCAAAAGTGGGTTACCCATTTTGGTGCCAACCCTGTACACCAATGAGGTGCATGTATATAAGGATGCATATAAATTCTTGCTAAAGTTTGATTCCAGGGAGATAGTACTGATTTGATTCAGCATTAAATCTTTCCTAATTCTTTAATGGTAATCCGTGTCTACCACAGACACAGTAGCTTATCTAAATTTTTTCTCCTGAGTCTTGTCTTGAGAAAATTATATTTCTTTTTCATTGATAAGTTTCCAAGTTTGGTAACCTTAAGGTAAACCTAGTTTTTAATGAAGTAATTTACTTTACTCTTAATTCATGCACTAATTATAGGTGAAATTTAATTTCTAAACATTTAAGAATAAAATTTGAGAAAAGAACAACTATTCATAATGACAACAGCAGCATTTGAACATGAACCAGGTAAAGCAATGGAGTGCTTAAGTATTCCAATCACATTGGAAAAAGAACCAGGAATTGATGAACATGGTAGAAAAGTAAGTTCCTTTCTTTCTCTATTGAATTGCTACTTCATCAGCCTGTTTTTAAATCCTAATAACTTAATGTATATTTGTACAGAATAGATCTAAATAGCTTAGTACAGTTAGCAATAGCTATTTGTCATTTTTTATTTTATCTTTTTTCAGTAATTATTACTGAAAAAAGATAAAATGAAAAACCCAAAATAGCAATTGCTAATTTAATAATTTCTGTTTTTCCTTGCAATATATTCTTTTTGTACAAAATTCTAAAGTTCCACAAACAAAACCCAGAAGTTACTTTTTAATTTTGTAGGTAGCTTTTTAAAATTTTTTATTTGTCAATGAAGCTTTTTCTTTCCATCATAATACATTAGGGTAGTTAGTTAAATATTCTATGTTGCATTATATAATCTACACTGATTGTTAGTGAGTTAAATTTCAAATTTTAGTAAAATATCTAAAATTCTGAAGGATTTTTCCTTTCAGTAATATAAATTAATTTAAAAATTTATAAATTGGCAGTTTGTAAAAGCCTAACAGGTCTGATCGGTGAGTGATACCCTATAATACATTACACTGGTATGCATCAATTTTGCTGTCAAGGGTTTTGTAAGTGATTCTTATAGTTTTTCCTGCTGATTTCAAATCTGCAATCCGTTTTTCTCAATCAGCTCAGGTTATCCGGCTATGGCCTCATAAGTAAAATAGAATTTTTCGTGATTTTGTCAAAGCGGAATTGGAACAGTAACATCTATCATCACTTGTTTCACTTGTATAATATCTTTTTTTACTTTTCAGGCATATAGATAAAATATTTCATAATGAATAGAGCGTGTAAAAATGATCCCAATAGATTCTGCTACATATGTGGGACGGTTACCATGCCAAATAACCAGTCCCAAATCACTAAATTTGTGAAGACAATGTATAGAGCATACTTTGGAATTAAGCTAGGGACCAGGACAAAAATTTCGCCCCTCATATGTGCTGCAAGACGTGCATTGAAAATTTGAGAAGATGGAGCAAAGGCAGAGCGAAATCTTTGCCTTTTGGAATTCCCATGATTTGGAGAGAAGGAAAGGATCACGTGACAGATTGCTATTTCTGCATGACAAACCTCGAAGGTGGGCTTATAAATTTATTTTTCTTAAATATTTTGAAATCCTCGTATGAAACTTGACATAATATTCACCATAATGTAATATTCACCATATATAGCATAATATTCACCATAATGGTAATCATACATTTACATATACATATTGTTATAGAAAATACATTTCACACATATTGTTATACAAGTTACATTTACATATAAAATGATTGTATATTTTCTTTCTTTTTCATTCATATTGTCCCCGAAGGGACAATATGAATGAAAAAGAAAGAAAATATACAGGCTCCATCGACCTATTTCATATCTTACAGACTGCAGCCTTCCCTCACGAGCTGCCACTGTCTGAATGCTTCTTCTATTTCATATGCAAGTTTTATATCCATGTTTCTGTGTTTCTATTTTCAGGAGTTAACAAGAAGAATAAACACATTGTTGTATACCCTGACATTCCTTCTGCTATGAGACCTGTACCCCATGGTCCTGGAATTCCAATACCCGACCCACCTCAAACCCTGGACTTCGATGATTCTGATGATGAATCAATGACCAATGACCAGTCCCAGTCGTATATACCTCAAAATACCGCTTCAAATGAGCCGAGGCCTCTCAACCAGGCCAAACTTAATGATCTTACCAGGGATTTATGACTTTCCAAATTAGCTGCCGAGATCTTGGGCTCACGACTTCGAGAGGACAACTTGCTGGCTCCGGTGTGGTGGGATTCGGATTAACCTAATGGCTGCACCACGAATAAGAATTTTTCTTTTGTTTAAGAACTCCACGAAACTAGGCTGCTTACCTTGAAGGGTTGTTGGATCCAGGCTCGCTGCCCAGACCTCCAATTCCACGACTGCTGGCTCCTGCCACCAACAGTTTCTTACTTGCCAGAATAGCTTCCTTCTGTTAGTGGCATCCCCTTCCTAACAGAACTTAAAGTTCCCTTGGTCCAATAACGGTCTTCAGCCTCTCAGACAAACCCAGCCTGAATTTAGTTTCCTCTGTTATGTTCTTTATTTTCTCTTGTCAAATTACACACTTAAACTATATTTTTTATTTACATTTCCACACATGCGCCAATTGGTTCCCCCCACTTCTCAAAACTCGAGTTTTGACACACACGCCGACACTTTTAAACCTCAGAAGCGTCTCTTTTACTAAATTTGTTTATTCTTCTTTTTTTTTGTTTGTTTGTTTGTTTGTTAAAATGTTAACAATTTAGTACTTTATTATTCATTTACTAACAGGGTTTAACAAGCGACTGTCCAACTCTCACTGTTTTTCCCATACTAATTTAATAAAACTGTTTTATTCCTCATTCCTTGTTTACAAGTTTAACATTTCTTTATATAACTTATTGTTTAGTCTTTTCATTCATTAAAATATTAACATTAACATATCTTATAACATTATTTCTTTATTTATTTGTTTGCTGGAAAGAGAGAGAGAACCATTAAAATCCTATCTATAACAAATATTTCATTCAAAAATCAAAGAAATTTAATATATAAATAATAATAATCAAGGCCAGGGGGAAAGGGTTCACCCTCCACATCCCCCCCCCCCCCCAAGCTCCTTTCCACCTGTCTTGCCATGCACACCTACTATATTAACCTAATATGGTTCTCTCTTCCTTTCCTTACAATCTTTATACCAAAATATTTATTAACAAATTATTTACATAGATACCCTCTTTTTTTTTTTTAATTTTTTTTTTTTTAATTTTATTTTCATTTTTTTTTAATTTTTTATTTTATTTTTATTTTTATTTATTTTTTTTTTTGTAACTAATTGTTTTCAATTTTAAATCCTTTAAATCATTAATTACATACATGGCTATCATAAGAATAACAGATATTTACAAATTTACTTTATAAATCATTCATTTATTTATTTAAATTGTAATTCAGTTATTTAATAATCTTTATATTTAACAAATACAGTAAACATTCAATATTTAGGACTAACAACTGGCTAACAATTACTTTCTCTTTAATAATTTACGTTATACTAAAAAAATATACCTATAATTTCATTTTTTAATATTTATTTACAATAGTTATTTACAATACCAGGAATAAGGTTGGAACCTGCAAAGCAGCAAATCACCAGAGGCAGGGATCAGCAGGTCTGGGAACTCACCCAGGCACCCTCCTCCTTCAAGCACAGCCCAGCTTCTGGCCTCAAAATGTAGGCTGCCACCTGGTTGAATTTCCAACCACTCACTCTTTCACACATCATACAATACTACTATTTTTTTTTCCTACAGAACACTATGCCAATACTTTATACTACATTACCATCACCACTCCCTAAACACTGTTGCACTTTCTCTATCATTCTAACCCATCTACTTTTAATATCTTCTCTAATACTACTTGTTAATTCTACATCTAAGCTTTTATTCAACACATTTTCTTCTATCTCAAGCAATAACATTCTCACTTCCTCACAAAAATCAATCACATTCATTCTCTTCCTCATTCTTTCATTTATACTTCCTTCACCTCTATCTACTCCCCCCCCATTCATCCCTCACACTTTCCATTAAGGTCACAATACTTTGCTCAGTTACACTCCTTTCTCTCTCACATACATTTTCCCTTTCACTCTCACTCTCAAGAATTGTAAATCCCACACTCTTAATGCCCCCTCCCTGACACAATCTTTCCACTTCTGAGTGAAGATTATTTCCCTTCTCCTCTTCTCCTCCACCCTCGGAAAATCCCAGAAAAGAAAGGCCCTCAAGGTCTGAGACCCCAAAACCCTCAAACGAGAATTCCCTGGATGGACCAGGCTGGCACCATGAACCACCGAAGTCCCGAACATCCCATTCTAACTCTGCCTCACCTGCGGCTGTTCCAGAGTCCAACTGGGAATCCTTCAGCTCATATACTTCACCTATCTGCCTGGCTTTCTCGCCTTTCATTCCCTTTCTTCTCACCTTTTTCTTCCTTTTTGCCCGCTTTGACACAATCAAGAACTCCAGATCTGCATCCATCCATTCATCCTGGATTCCCATCATGTTCTTGGTTTCTAGTGCTTTCTTTTGTTCCATCCTCTCACACATATCATACATTGGGTGACATACGATGTACTCCGGAGGTATTCGCCATTTGCGCAACTGCCGATGATGTGCTCTTACTTCTTCACACTGTCCATTCTCTTGCTCCCTCTCAATCACATACGTTACCCCATTCTCCCATACCTTTTTCACCACAAATGGACCCTCAAACTTTTGCGCCAACTTATACTCATTCCTTCTTCCAGCCTCATGCACCTCTTTCAAAACAAGCTCACCAACACCAAATGACCAAAAATGCACACCAGCCTCTCTCCATCTATCACATGTATTCTCATTTAATCGTATATCCTTTTGCACAAACCTTCCAAATGTAGACACATACCTTCTTGGGGAAGTTTGAATGGCTGAGTGGTATGTCGAATTGTAGCACCAGGCAATTCTTGCCAACTCAGCATCCCACTCAGCCCCTTCCTCAGTACATACACGCAGCATTTCACTTATCGTTTTCACCGTTCGCTCAGCCAAACCATTCGAAGCAGACATATACAGAGTTATTCTAACATGCTCTATCCCATTCTCACTCAACATTCTCTCAAAACTAGCACCCCTAAACTCAGGCCCATTATCTGTTAAACACTTACGCGGCCTTCCAAGCATCATTGGTAACATACTCTCTCTCATCACTCTCGCAACATGCTCACTTGTTTTATTCTCTTACGCAGCAACATACACAAACTTACTCTTGTGATCGACCCCTAATAATATTCCAACTTTCCCTCTACTCGTTCTCGGCATACTCACAATATCAACCACCACAAGCTCCCACGGTTCTTTCATTTCAATCTTTCGCACTGGGGGGCGGCTATGCTGGGACTGGTATTTTTGCTTTTGGCAACTCTCACAAGTAGTTGCCACTTCTGCAACAACCAGTCCCAGCCTAGGGTGGAAAACCATTCCTTTCATCAATTCCCATAACTTGTTTTTTCCTACATGCCCATACATCCTATGTGTAATAATCACCAATCCTACCATACCCTCAAATGTCATCACTGGCACACACACTGTCTCACCCACCTTATTTACCCTCATATAATATAGCACTCCCATCCATACAGCCAACTTTTTCGCATACCTTTTATACTCTTCCACCTCTTTTGACCACTCTCTCACATCTATACCATTATACACATATTCTCTCAACTTGCATATCACCTCATCTCCCTCTTGCATATCTAAAATATCTTCATCTCTCAACACTTCACACTGGTCTTCCACCTCTAACTCAATTGCTCCCACTAACACAGCATCTATACCTGTGCTCAGAAACATTCCCATACTGACCACATGCTCTCCTTCTCTTATTACTGAGCCCTGACCAACATCCACACTCAAGTTCATATTCTCAAGGAAATCAATTCCCAGTAGAAAATCCCAGGGCATTGATTCCCCTTTCAAGACTATGAACTTGTGCTCCCATACCTCTTTACATGCACCTAATCCCACCCTCAACTGCACAGCTTCATGTGACGCGACTGTTCCCCTCCGATACCACGTATTCTCTCACCCACTCTTTCTCGGGATACAGGCACATTCTCTTCATCTAAATCACACAACACTCGCTCATTCACCAGACTGATTTGGGCACCTGTATCCACAAGACCCCTGTAGAGCTCAATAGGACCTTCTGGAACCCTTACAGGAACCACAGAAGGGCTGAGCTCTACCTCATCCACACAGTCACGTATCATCCATGGCCCCTCTAACATACCTACTTCCATACAACCTTCTCCCTCTGACTCTCTGTGCAGCTCTAACTTCATCCAAAACCCTTTCCAAATTTTCACCTGGCACTATGCTTTTATACCTCTTCCTTTCACTCACCCAATTGTAATGTACACCACTAATACACTGCAAATGCAAAACCAGGGCTCCTTTCTCCTCGATCCTTTCATCTTTATACACAATCGGACAATCATTACCATAATGCACATACACTTCAACACTAAACAATGAGCTGACCACCATGAGGACCTCTTGAAAAGGAAAAATACCCGGGCTCCCCATGGCTTTCAGCTCACGTACATAATTGCGGACCTTACAAACACCCATCCTTTCTGGTTTCTTAATCGCTTCATTCATAACCAAGGTCCGCAATTCATTCACACTCCCTGGTATTCTCATTTTTAACCCATCCAATTTCAAATCTTTCAACCCATACCATACACTTTCAAACAAACTGTCGCCACCCCCGCTACTTTCATGCAACTTTACTATTCCCACTGGCAAATACTTAGGGTTGACCACCTCTTTCTCACACCTTTCATTCACCCCAGGTATTCTTGACATAAGGTCAGCCATACAATTCCTCTCCCCTGGCAACATACTCAATCTTATTATCAAACTCACTCAACTCAAGCAAAGTTCTAGCAATTCTTCCATCCACAACTTTCATTCTCTCCATATATACCAAGGGCTGATGATCAGTCTTTAAAATAAATTTCATTCCATACAAAAATGACTTGAAAGCTTTCACACAAAACCTCATTGCCGCAAGTTCTCTCTCAATTGTACTGTACTTTCGCTCTGCCTTACTGAATGCTTTAGATACATACCCAATTACTCTCTCCTTCCTGTCCTTCCTCTCCCTGCAACTGGCACAAGCACCCACCCATACAAAATCCACTCGCATCTGTATACAATTCTAGCAAACTCGCTCCTTCACTCAGGTCCGGATAAGCCAACTCCACATCTTTCGCTGCTTCCACTCTCAATTGCTCAAATGCTTCATTCATCTTCTCCGTCCACACCAACTGAGTACTACCTTTCATTCCAGTCACTTCGGTCAGGGGTTTCGAAATCCCAGAGCAGCCCGCTATAAATTTCCTCTGAAACTCTACAAGTCCCAGAAAAGATTTAAGTTCACGAACTGTCCGAGGTTTCGGGAACTCCCTGACTTTTTCCATATACTCCCCACTCTTTCGTATACCACTCGAACTCACCTTGTGCCCCAGAAATGCCACACTTTCCCTGAACCACTCACACTTACTTGGTTTCACTCGTAGTCCGACTTCATCCAACACTTGCAGTACCTCTCTCATTATCTTCAGGTGCTCCTCAAATGTCTCTGTCATAATCAAAATGTCATCTATAAAACAGATGACATTTTCCCTTGCAAACTTACCAAGAACACGATTCATTGCTCTCTGAAATGCAGCAGGTGCAGCTGTAAGTCCGAATGAGAGAGCACGGAACATATAATGATTCCTGGCTGTGGAAAAGCAGTTATGGGACGAGACTCTGGCTCAACCGGCATCTGGTAATATCCCCTCAATAGGTCCAATTTACTAAACACCCTCTTTCCATGCAAAGAGTATACACTTTCATTTATCAAGCACATCGGAAACCTGTCTTTCACTGTCCTTTCGTTCACCATTCGATAGTCCACACACAAGCGAATCCTTCCATCAGGTTTCCGCACAGGCACTATTCTACTATTCCACGGACTTGTGCTCTGTTCAATCACTCCCATTCTCTCTAATTCCTCACACTGCTCTTCTATCTCATTCATTACTGGTGGGGAGAACCGTCTTGGCCTTTGGTAGATCGGAGTCTCATCCGTTAACTGGATCCTGAAGGGAGGTAGTTTTGTTAAACGGAGGTCATCATCTCCTCGGGCCAATACGCTCCTTTTCTCCCCTGCCAACTGCCACACCTGCATTCGCTCACTCTCACTCAACTGTTCGCCAACAATCACCTCCTTTCTGATTTGTTCAGTCGTCCATTCCTCCCCACATTCTTGCCCTCGTTCATCCATTTGTATTCCATTTTCTCCCTCCTCACATACTTCCTCAATCACTGTATATGCTCTCCCTATCACATCCCCCTCATTTATTCTCTTTCGCCATGCACCCCCATCTTCCCTAGCTTGCACACAAATCCATGGGTTACTCTCATCAATTATACCATCATACACATGCCCAACTCTTTTCACTTTATAGGATGCATCCATACCATTCACAAAAATCATGCTTCCCTGCCTTTTTCTTCTATTATCACTCACTGGCCACTCAACATGCACCAATGCTGGGGTTCCCTTTTCCAGATTTACACTCTCAGATGCTCTCACCTCATACCCTTTTATTACCCTCATCCAATCCGATTCACTTCTCCCCACATAGAATTCACACTTACCCAACTCATTCTTCCACTCAATCATACGTCTAGCAGGATGGATCACCAATCGATTCTTTTTCAAAAACTCATACCCCAGAATCATGTCATACTTTTCACTCTCCTTATCAACCACATAAAGCACACATTCTTCCATTTCACACCCCATCACTTTCACTTTAATCTGCACCTCTCCCAACACTCGTACTGGGATGTTCCCAACCCCTTTAATTTCCCCAGTTACTCCCCAATTCACTCTTCCTAATTCATTCTCTTTACACAAACATCCAATTCCTTGCTTACTTATTAAATTAGGTGAACATCCTGTATCCACTAATGCCCTCCATACACTCCCTCCCCATTCAACAGGAATAACCATACACTCTGCCTTTTTCTCACTCGCTCTCACTTCCTTATTCACTTGACACCATCCTGCTAATGCCTCAAATACACATTCATCATTCAGAGAAGCAGGGACCCCAACCCCAATGAGAGGCCCCTGCCCTATGCGTTTCCCGTACTGGGACCAGCCTCGCCATTTCCAGTGACAGCACCCCCTTGAGGGCCCTGCCTCTGAGGTTGAGGAGCTGGCATGGCTGACACTGGCCGATTTCCTGCATGAGAGACAGGACTCCCTCCCGCTGGTGCTGGAGCACCCTGCTGTTGGGCTTGACAGAACCGGGCAATATGCCCAAAGTTCCCACATGCCCTACATTCATACCCAGGTGTTCTGCATTCATACGCCATGTGTCCCATCTGCCCACATGCAAAACACGCACCCACTCTTCTTCTACAGGTCTCTATACTATGTCCCCCTCTACCGCAATATGCACACCCTCTCACATTCCCCATATTCCCTCCATTCACTGGCCCTCTTTGCTCATTCATTGTTGACTGGCCTTGAAGCCCTTGCCTTCTATACGTTTGCCCCAGCATCGGACCATTCATTCTGGGACCCGATGTGGGAGGAGGCCCTGGTTGTTGCATGGCCGACCCTCCATACACCCTTGTGAATTCGTTCACAAAGTTAGCCAGCATTTCCATTGGGTTTTGGGCCATGGATGCTTGGCTAACTGGAGGGTGACCTGGCCTAGTATTTCTTAATGCGTCCGCATAACTAGGAAACACAGGTACTTGTTCCTCCCTCATCGCTGTCCCCATTCGCACATCTGCTTCCCTATTACGCCCAATCCACTCTCATACACTCGGTCCTCTAACAATTCCAAGATTTCATGCCACTTCAAACGTGTCCCTCTCACTCTTACACACTCTTTCCTCTTAACATTCAAAAACTCTCTCACACTCTCAGGTACTGTCTCAATCAACTTTCTTACCAACCTTTTATTCTCATCTATCCCATCATCTCCAAATTTCTTTCTCGCCAAAGTTTCAAGTCTATATGCATACAAATCAATACTCTCCCCCTTCTGCATCCTTGCTCTCTCAAAATCATCCTTCTTTCGATATTTCACACCCCCTCTTATTCTTAACACTTGCTCCACCAATCTCTCCCTTAACACCTCATACTTCACAGGCACTCCTGAATTTACAACAACATTGTAAAACTCTAGCAACCTACCTTCCAAACAGTCACCCATCTCTTTCACCCAATACTCAGGAGCGTCTGGATACTTGCTCTTACAATAACGTTCATACTCTTTCAAAAACTCTTGTACATCTCTCCCACTATAAACATTAAATTTTGCAACCTTCGGAATCTCCCTAATTAAGATTCCCTTATGCACTCTTACACCCTCACTCGTATCACTCTCAGTTTCAGTCTCACTCTCACTCTCATACATACTGTCCTCAATGCTGGAATAGAGGGAGTCATCTGCGCTAACGCAGCGTTGAACCTTCCGAGAAGCCCTCTTACCAGATGCCCTCCGAGCCCCCTTCATTCCCGCCTTGCCCCTCTTAGCCTGCCCTTCCATCCTCTTACCTTTCTCCCTCTGATCCTCACCCTCAAGCTTCTTCTTACCCTCCTTAGGGGTGGAATGCACCATCACCTTGTAAGGTCTTTCTTCTTTCCCCTCACTCACGCTTTCACTCCCTTCTCCTTCCAGGCCCCCTACTGCTACATCCTTTAGATGTGCCCCTTTCTTACTACCAACACCCTTACTATTTTCCCCTTCAAAACCCCCTTCCCTTCCTTTTTCACTTTCCCATCAAGCTTGCCCTCCAACTCACTCATTCTCTTAACCATTGCCTTTAACCCATCATCCATCTCTTTCTTACTCTCAGTCATCCTTTCTTCCATCTCTTGACGACAAACTACTAATTCTTTACTCTGTTCCTCTAATCTACTTGCAATTTCCCCAAAACATTCTCTAATTCTGCCTTCTGTAACTCTAACTGATGGTTCCTAGCCTTTTCTACCTCTAATGCCTCCTCTATCTCCCTCAACCTCCTTTCTAACTCCTCCTTGGTAGGCATCTCTAAAGATGCTACCCTACTTCACTTCTACTCTATACTACTACACCCAACCTACAACTACTCTTTCACTCTTCTTCTATACAACCCAACCAGGAAACAACCCACTTTTCTGAGTGGAAGTCCCTGTTCGGGCGCCACTTATTTTATGTGGTGGGATTCGGATAACCTAACGGCACACGAATAAGAATTTTTCTTTTGTTTAAGAACTCCACGAAACCAGGCTGCTTACCTTGAAGGGTTGTTGGATCCAGGCTCGCTGCCCAGACCTCCGATTCCACGACTGCTGGCTCCTGCCACCAACAGTTTCTTACTTGCCAGAATAGCTTCCTTCTGTTAGTGGTTCACTATCTCCATCCCCTTCCTAACAGAACTTAAAGTTCCCTTGGTCCAATAACGGTCTTCAGCCTCAGACAAATCCAGCCTGACTTTAGTTTCCTCTGTTATGTTCTTTATTTTCTCTTGTCAAATTACCCTCTTAAACTATATTTTTTATTTATATTTCCACACATGCGCCAATTGGTTCCCCCACTTCTCAAAACTCGAGTTTTGACACACACGCCGACACTTTTAAACCTCAGAAGCGTCTCTTTTACTAAATTTGTTTATTCTTCTTTTTTTTTTTTTGTTTGTTAAATTTAACAATTTAGTACTTTATTATTCATTTACTAACAGGGTTTACAAGCGACTGTCCAACTCTCACTCTTTTTCCCATACTAATTTAATAAAACTGTTTTATTCCTCATTCCTTGTTTACAAGTTTAACATTTCTTTATATAACTTATTGTTTAGTCTTTTCATTCATTAAAATATTAACATTAACATATCTTATAACATTATTTCTTTATTTATTTGTTTGCTGGAAAGAGAGAGAGAACCATTAAAATCCTATCTATAACAAATATTTCATTAAAAAATCAAAGAAATTTAATATATAAATAATAATAATCAAGGCCAGGGGGAAAGGGCTGAGAACTAAAAGGGGAAAGGGTTCACCCTCCACACTGGGAACAACATTCTCCTGGTATAGGAAATGAGAGGAAGAATTCCGCAGGTTTTTTGCAGTGCACGAAAATACCTCTTCCTTAGTGTACTGCTGCAATGTTGAGGGGCTAATTGAATCCTTGGGCCTGCCATATAATGCATCAGAATGGAGGCTATTTATAGACTCGTCTAAACAAAGTTTGAAAGCAGTACTTCTCAACATTGGGAATAGGGTTGCATCAGTCCCTGTAGCACATTCCGTACAACTTACTGAGAGCTACGATAACATGAAAATTTTACTGGATGCTCTCGTATACGACCAACATAACTGGAGGATCTGTGGAGATTTGAAGGTAATACTAATATCATAAGTAAACTATTGCTATTGACTATGTTGTTTTTCCAAAGGTTATTTGAGAGTGTATAAGAACACTTAACTTCCCCACAGAAGTGATACAGTCCAATGCATAGATTTTTTTATCTGATAGAACAAATTCTCTAAATGCTTTAAATATTTTCATTTTTTTTCAGATTGTGGTATTTGTATTGGGAATGCAAGGGGGATACACGAAATACCCGTGTTTCCTCTGCAAATGGGATAGCTGAGCGGATGAGAAGCACTATGCACAGCGTGAATGGGCATCCAGAGAGAATTTTGAACCTGGGTCGCATAATGTCGTTTCAGTGCCCCTTGTACCACCAACAAAAATTTTGCTCCCACCACTTCATATTAAGCTGGGCTTGATGAAAAATTTCATCAAATCAATGAATAAGGAGGGTTCACCATTCCGATATCTCGAGAGTAAATTTCCTCATATATCTGATGCTAAACTAAATGCTGGGGTTTTTGATGGTCCTCAAATTCGAACTTTGATCAAGGATACTCAGTTCGAAAACGCAATGACTCCAACTGAAAAGAATGCCTGGCAGGCATTCAAGTCAGTTGTCACTGATTTTCTTGGCAAGCGTAGAAGTCCAGAATACTAGTCCATTGTCGAAAACTTGATGGAAGCTTTCAAAGCTCATGGGTCGCGCATGTCCATAAAAATGCACTTTTTGTGGTCCCACTTGGACTATTTTCCTGAAAATTGCGGGGATTATAGTGAGGAACAGGGTGAACGATTTCACCAAGATATCAAAATAATGGAAGAGAGGTACCAGGGAAACTGGGATATCAATATGCTGGTGGACTATTGCTGGTGTTTGAAGCGAGACGTGCCCGAAGAAAAAAACAGATGGAAACCCAAAAAAACTTCATTCCTTCCTTAAAAAACTTTTTTCCATGTTCATTGTATGAATAAAAGTATTTATTCACACAATGTTTTCATTTTTCACGAGTGTTCTTATAATATTACTCGTATCTACAGTGTTTAAGCTAAAAAAATCAATAAATTTGGGGATAAAATTGGACTTATAATAAATGGACAATAGAGAAAAAACCTGACCTGATTGAGGAAAACCAATGTCATTTTCGAATTCAGCATGGTTGAATTATATAATGAGAGTTGAAAAAACCCTCACAGCAGACAAAAAAATTTCATATGCATACCAGTGTTATTTATAAACTACCTATAAAGTAATTATGAAAGAGTTAATATGCAGCTATTAAGATGCACTGATGACAGTTCCAGTAAAACTAGTGTATTATACATATATACACACAAGGGTGTAGGTAGGTGCATGGAGACATGGCTAAATAGCAAAGGAACTTGAGCTATAATAGAAACCCAATTATCATTAAGCACAACCTGATATACAACCTGTAAAGGGTGTCAGGAAATGATTGCCCCCCCCCCTGTACAGAAGAAACTGAAAGGAATAGAAAAAAACAGACAAAACCACGCGAAAGAGCGTTTAATTTTGAATAAAAAACACTTGTTTTAATATCGGCTGTTGCCCCCATTTGCAGCTCTGATGGCCATTAATCGATGGGGGTGTGATCCCAGAAGTGTCTCAGAGAGATTGGTATCATGACTCATTTCTTCAAGGACTTTGTTGATCTTTGCAGTCATAATTTCTGTTGAATACCGATTCTGAATGGGTTGTTCCAGCATTAAGGACTCCACCTGACCCTTCATGATGGATCCGACATGTTCACAGACATTAAGATCGGGAAAATTGCCAGGCCATTCATTATTTCCAAAAAAAATCAGTTATTGTCCTTAAGCAGTTGTTGAGTCGCAAGTGCTTTCATACAGGGGGCTTTGTCGTGAAGAAAGGTTGCCTGTTCAACATCCAAAACACACTCGGGGTCTTTCAAAAACGGAATTACATGTTGGGCTAAAATTACATTTCGAAAATAAGGCCCATCCAAACTGGTTCCTCTTGGTTTGATAACCCAGATGAGCTTCCGAATAGAGAACATAATGAAAACACCCACACATGCTGGATTTTTTACTATTTCTCGATACTTCTGGTCGTCTGGGACTTCATCAGGAGTTGTTGCCCAAACCCGATCATTCTGAAAATTTGATTTTCTGGAGACATAAACAAAGAATTCATCGCTGACAACCAAGTGAAGGAAATCGTCTTCCGTCCATTCCTCAAGATAATCACAAAACCATAGGCGATCTTCAATATTAAGATCACTCTTCCGTGGCTTAACTATTTCATGCCAAGCACTCAAGCCTTGGCGAACTCGAAATTGATGCACAAGTTGCCGATTGACTATCTTACCACGACGGATAAGTATCTCTTTCACTACCTCAGAGCAGCTCTTCTTTCGGCGCTGTGATGCAGCAAGCACAATGTCTTTCGATTCTTGAGATAATTTCTCCAGTCTTCCTCCTCAAAATCCTGTTTCACAATCTTCAGGATTCTTATTCCAATTCCTTTTGACAAAGTCTTCTGATCTTTTTAATCTCTCAGCCACCCAGTGTCGAGTTATGAAAGTTGCACCAGCTTCCTTTGCTTCACGAAATGTGACAGCTCGAATGCAGTCAAGAACTCGCGTTTTCTCTGAATCATTCAAAATAGATGATGCCATGGTTTCTGTGGGAAAAAAAATGGTAAGACTTAAAATCACAGGAATAGAATATAATGGTTTTTATTCAGATTTTAATGCTCTTTCAAGTGGTCTCGCCGGTTTTTATCTATCTCTTCTAGTTTTTGCTCTACAGGGGGGGGGGGGGGGTAATCATTTCCTGACACCCCATATATAGGTTGGATTGGTTTAAACTTTTTTCTCTGAAATATGAAAATGATAAAACATTAGGTGCATTTGTTTGACTTTTAGGTCAAACAAATGAATTATACTGTACATGTTTCTTAAATCTGTGTTAGTGCCCAAATATACAGGGTGTCCCATAAGTCTGGCATCATAGGAAAAATAATAATAAAAGGCAAAACAAAAGCTTTTATTTACAGAACATGCTCAATATGTCCACCATTGTTTTCAATACACAAATTCAGACGTGATACCCAGTCAGCAAGTACACGGTGATGTCAGGAGTAATGGTATTACATGCCCCAATAATGCGCTGCTGCAAATGTTCAACACTCCTAATTTTCTCTGTGTATACCAGCGCTTTCAAGTGGTCCCAGAGATAAAAATCTAGTGGCGTGAGATCCAGGCTCCTAGCTGGCCATTCCACAGGCCCTCGACATCCTATCCAATGACCAGGAAATTGTTGGTACAGGTATTCCCTTACTTGGGTGCTGTAATGTGCAGGAGCATTGTCTTGCTGGAACCATGTTGGGAAATTTCCTTCTTCGTTCAAGACACTGGGAAATGCTTCTTCCTTGAGTATACGTAGGTAGGTGCCTCCAGTGACATGTTCATTGAAAAAGAGGGGGCCTATGATGCGATCCTTCTAAATGCCACACCATACCATCACCCGAGATGCACCTTGTTCCTTTGAAGAGGTATACCAGTGAGGGTTGTTTTGAGACCAGTAGCAGGTGTTCTGTTGATTTACCTCACCATTTCCATAAAAAACAGCCTCGTCACTGAACAGAATGTTGGATGGGAAATTGGCATCCCGAGCATATTGTTCCGTAGCCCATTCACAAAATTCCATCCGCCAGTCAGGATCATCATCACTTAATTTCTGTAGGATCTGAAGTTTATATGGATGCCATTTGTGAGCCTGAAGAATGCGATGGATGCTACTTTTCAACACTCCTGTCTTGTCAGACAATTGCTGAAGAGACTTATTGGGACTTCTGTTAAAATGAGCCAGGATAGCAGTCGCTGTATCATCGTCAGTGGACCTCCTTGAAGGTCCACTGCGTGGTTTATCTTCTATGGATCCTGTTTCCTTAAACTTTGCAACAAGTCTGCTAACACAACTCTGTTATTGGCTTGTGGTCAAGATGCAGTCTGTTAAATTCAGCAGCGGCCTCTGTTTGACTCTAATTTCCTATGAGTAGAATTATCTGGATTCGTTCTTCCTTGCTCACAGACATTATGGCCTGTAGAAAGAGAACAATATGAATTATGGTTTGTAGAAAGAGAAAAATATGAATTATGGTTTGTAGAAATAGAAAAATATGAATTTCTCCTATGATGCTGGACTTATGGGACACCCTGTAGAATAGAATAGAATATAACCTTTATTAATAATAATAAAATAAATAAATTTTTTCAATTTACAATAACGAATAATTGTGAAGCTCGCCTATTTATTTTATTTAATTTGACCCTTAAGCTTTAGGCTTTACTGGGCTCTTATTAAAAATAAGCAGCTAGTTGTTATAAATTAATAATAATAAAAAATAAATAAGTAAATAAGTATTATTAATAGTTAAAACATGTATTACAATATTAAACAATATTAATGGACAATATTAGTGGACATTAATCTTAGATTTTTGTTAGTATGCCATTATTAATCAGGATTTCAACTTGGTTTTAAACAAATTTACATTCACAATATTTTTTATATCAGCATGCAAGTCATTCCATAGTTTCAATCCAATGAAAATGGGTAGTTTTTGAGATGAAGACAATCTAAATTGAGGTATAACAAGCTTTGATCTATTTCTGGTCTGATACGAGTGGATTTCTTGATGAGTTACAAAATATCTATTTACCCATTGCAAATTAATGATTTTGTTCTTACACTCATAAATAAAAATAAAATGTGCCAGTTTCGTTATATTGTTGAGCTTTAGTAGGTTTAGCTCTTTAAATAATGCACTAGAGTGATCAAGGAAATCAGCATCAAATAATAACCTTATTGCTCATTTTTGGATGACAGAGAGACCATTTAATGCGTTGTTAGCAGTTTCCCCAAACAAGGATGCAGTATGTTATATAAGGAAGAACAAGAGTATGATAGAGTCAATAAATCTTGAAATCATTTTCGCGATATAATTTACATGATCACTCCATTGCAAATTCTTATCTAGCATTACACCAAGAAATTTTGTTATAGTACACTCCTTTATGGCAATTTCATTAACATTAAGTTCATCAAGATATACATTTCTTTTATTAGTAAAAATCATGAAATTTGCTTTACTGATATTTAGGAAGAGTTTATTGGTTTCATTACACTGATGAATTCTGAATGAAATATATTCTTAGCTGTATTAATATAAATCATATAATAATAAGTCATAATAATAAATTTATGGTACTGACTATGTGGTTTTGGAATTAGGCCAAACTTCAATAGCTAATTGTTCAGTTCTGTACTCTACCCTACTTACATATTAAATATAGGTAGACCTATATAACTTCTAAGAAAATTAAGAACTTATTAAGCAGTTAATGCAGAAAGCTGAAATCAGAGTGATGATTCATTTTATTACCACATGTTAATACATGATAATACTTATATAGGTTATGCCCATATAAGAGTTACCTTGGAAAGAGAGTGCACCTTTCCAATAAAAGTAAGTTTACATAGTTTTTAAATGTCTGGACACTTTTTCAAAGACTGGAGGTCATAGATGGGGGGGGGGGGGGGATGGAGTTGAACAGGAAAGGAATGAGAATGTCTGGTGTTACATGCTCTCCTTATAGGAGGAGGCATGCAGTTAGAGAGTTCAGAAGAGCAGTGTCCATTATAGTAGCGATAGTACAAGGAGAGAGAGGGATTGAAGGCAGTCAGTAAGAGCCAGGGAAATGATGAGGCAAGCCTTTGATTCCACCTGGCCAAGTAGGGCTGTGTATGTTGAGCCACCCCACACATTGGAAGTGTACTCTATACAGGGGCAGACAAGACCCCTGTACAGAGACAGCAACTGAGCAGGAGTGAAGAAACTGCAGAGGCAATACAGCACACCTAACCTCTAAGAAGCTGTTTTGGAAAGAGAGGAAATGTGATATCTCCAGGAAGAGAAAAGGAAACACCAAGAATGTTAAGAGAAGCAGAAGGATTGAGTTGTGTATTGTTAAAGGTAGGGGAATAGTGTTGTGGGAAAACTAGAGAACCCACCTGGATTTGACTCTGGAAACAGTTCTTCCTGTGGTAAGAATCCAATTCTATTGGCCAGCCATGAAGTACATACAAAATGAGTAGACTGGAAGGCAGGAGGTGAAGTTGTACTCAAAGATCTTTTCCCAAGCAATGCACTGGACATCAAATGAGCAAGGACCATTGACAAAAATGTCAAGCAGGAAGAGCAAGACCACCACAGTGCATTCAAGCAATGGAAAGCAAACAGTATATGCTGGAATGTTAAGGAGTGGGTGCAAGAAAAAGGTGTTTTCAGGCAGAAAAGGAAGAGAAAAGACTTCAGGCTAAACAAGAATGAACAGGAATAAGCACAGTACAGGCAAGACCTATGCTACCAAAAATTAATTCAAGAATTTTCCCTTGACTTGAAAATACACCAAATTTAGTAAAGCTTATTCCAGTGTATGACTTTTTATCTAGTCTTATTCCCAGTGATGATCAAATGTGGAACTGATCTCCCCATCATGTACCATGACTGATATTTAATGATTTATAGAAAGCAAACTAGGAAATTAAGTTTTTCAGTTTTATTTATAACTTGATTTAATAGAACAATTTTAAGCCTCCAATTTCTAGACTTGAACAAAAAACCTTAACAGTAATTATTTACAATTTATTCTGGAGGTTCTAGACAATAAGAAACTTTAATCTTAAATTAAATGATGATGGGGTCAATAAGGTTAGTCATGATAATGAGCATGAAGATGATTTATGTACAAAACACTTGAATTCTAAATGACTTCATCTTAAAATTGGGAGGGTCTTAACTTTCTAGATTTTGATTGTATTGTATTCACTGGAATTCTTCTGTTTTGTTTATTTCTTAATTTATTTGGACAAGGCAACACATACAGGCACTTAATGAATTCATATGCACTAGCTTAATTAAAGGTTTATAAGCCAAAGTTGAAAGAAAATGGTACACACTGGCAATACTTCAAGTAATTTGGACTTGCACACAACACTGGATTGTCTGCCGAGAAGGAGCACGTAAGTTCTGAATCCTTAGTGCTACACTTCAAAAACATACCTTCTGGCTTCAGTAATGGACTATGATCTTGCCTTTTCTTGAGTTCAACAGGGACTATCAGGGCTAAATACTGGACTAGGTTTCAACACTAGCCCAGAGCTGTTTGTAGCAAGATGCCCTATTAAACTGATATGAGCACTTTTGCATTAGTTACAGTATCTGCCTATGCTTCACTAGGTTGACTTGACACACTTAACTATAGGCTGCAAAAGCTGAGTGGCTGCAAATAGAAGACACACACAAATTTAAAAATAAAAAGACTTGAGAAATGAGAATCAGCATAACCTTACAATAGTCATGTGGAAGATTATGACAAGTAGACAGATGGAGGAACTGAGTTTTTGAGGCATTGAAAGCCACGAGGTTTTCTCTGCCCCACTCAGAGATAGTAGAAATAGTAGAGGTCAGGTGTACCATAGCCATCCTATGTGAATCATGGAGTGACTTGAGAGAATGCTTTGTGAAGCAGGTGGAGAAGTGAAGAGTGGATAGGACAGGAAGTGCAACTTAACAGATCATTAATTAATAAAAGGAAAAGAGTGGGTGACAGGACAGAACCTTAAGCAACACTACTGTTAATAGCTTTAGGAGAACAGTGGCCATCTACAACTGCAGCTATAGATCAGCCAGAAAGGAAATTAGAGATGAAGGCACAGACAGAAGGATAGAAACCAAAGGAGGGCAGTTTGGAAATTAAAGATTTGTGCAAAACTCTATCAAAAGCTTTTGATATGTAACAAAAGTTTCACCAAAATCCTGAAAGAAGGATGACTAAGAGTCAGATATATACAGCGTGTCCCAAAGAAATGTATACCCACTTTGTTCAATAATACCAGCTATGAGGATTAAATATATTACTTTTTATATGTTTTTTAATAAAGAATTTTCTCCTGAATCTAAATATGTAATTATTTTTATTAAAAATTGAAAAACAAAAACGTTAGATGTTTAAATTATAATTATTATTTTCGAGACTACATCTGCGATATTTTCTAATATTTTAACCGACTGTTTTGAGATACTTATGTTTAGTGTTGATATTGAAGCATAAATGTTGTAATTATTAGTTAATTCAAAAAATTTACAAATTCCATGGTTAAATGACACTTTATCTAAGATGTTCGACGTCTTCCAGAACATTGTTTTTGTAAGTTTTGCACAGTGCCGTTGGTTTCAAACTTATCTTGTATACGTGCAATTGTAATCCGCGTTGGTGGTTCCGTTTCAAATTCCCATCTCCACTGTCTTTGGGCTTCTTTTATGTTTTCTGATTTCAAGTACCACTTTAATACAAACTTACGTTGGTCGAATGTTAGTCTTAAGTTGGCCATTTTTAAGGGCAATTACTTACAGTAGAAAAGAACAAACGTCGCAGAGTTATAAGATGTTAGATAAGGTTAGAGCAAAACTGTAGTCTTGCCTAATTAGAACTCAACGAAATGGCTAGGCTAAGCTAGGCACTAAACATAAGTATCTCAAAACAGTCAGTTAAAAGGCAGGCCAGGCCATAAAAAAAAATATTAGAAAATATCGCACATGAAGTCTCAAAAATAATAATTCTAATTTAAACATCTGTAACTTTTTTGTTCTTCAATTTTTAATAAAAATAATTACATATTTAGATTCAGGAGAAAATTCTTTATTAAAAAACATAAACAGTAATATATTTATTATCCTCATAGCTGGTATTATCGAACAAAGTGGGTATACATTTCTTTGGGACACGCTGTGTGTATATATATACAAGATCATCACCAGTTGAGTGTCCCTTGTGGAGCACATACTGACAATCTGAAAGAAGATTGTGAGAAGAAAAGTGTTTAAGAATCTTCCTATTAAGGATAGAGTCAAAAACTTTGGAAAGGCAAGAAATTAAAGCAATTGGATTATAGTTGGAGGGTTGAGAGCAGTCACCCTTCTTTGAGGCAGGCTGAATGAAAGTGAACTTTCAGCAGGAAGGAAAAGTACCAGATAAAAGACAAAATAGCTTGCCTAGGCAGGGTGTCAGCACAGAAGCACAGTACTTGAGAACAACAGGAGGGACACCATCAGGACCATACACTTTCCCAGAGTTGAGCCCAGATAGGGCAGAAAGAACATCTTTGGAAGAGATTATAATTTCAGACATAAAGTCAGAGGGAGGAGGAGATGGAGGAACAGTACCAGAATTGTCCAGAGTGGAGTTGAAGACAAAAGTTTTGAGTGAAGAGTTCAGCTTTGTCAGAAGTTGGAAGTGGAAGTGGCACTTCTCTCTCAGCTGTGCTCCAAGGTTTTTTGCAACTTAAAATATTGCATTGTTGATTCTGTAGATTTTCCTTTATTGGGATTATTAAAATACAAATGGCTCTATTCCTAAACTTTAAGCTTACTTTAACTTAGTATTTGGAGAGATCTGGAGGTTCATTTAGTATAAGCCCAACATTTTGGTTGATTAGCCTATGCCCCCATTAGCTCATTCCATCCAGGGAATAGTCTAATTTAGACCTTAAAGCTTTTAATTGAGTCAAAGAGTAGTATTTAAGATGACTTTAGACTGTGACTGTAAGGTTTGTAAGAAAGAAGTTAGGGAAGGGGGGGATAAGGCTGTAGCTTGTGAGAGTTGTGATGACTGGTATCACTCAGCCTGCATCAAAATTACAGAACAAGTGTATAGTGGTATGAAGTTCCTAAATATTTTGTGGTTTTGCAATAAGTGTTCACCTGACGTTAGGGACATGCTGAAGGCAAGGTTTAAGAAAGCTGCTAGCTCAAGAGTCTAGTGGGCCTAGGTTAGTTGGCCCTTTGATTGATAAGGTAGCTAGTACAGTAGTGAGGTTGAGCCCAAGGCCCAAGTATGGCACCTCCAGGCCCTGGTACTTCATCACACTTCGGGACCCCTTCTCCTTGCTCTAAAGATAAACATTAATGATGAACATCAAGTATTTTTAGGTATAACATAGTACAATGCCTTCAAATTGAAACTACTACTAGTGGAAGCAAATTTATTGATGTCAATATATGATAAATAAAAAAGAAAACAGGGATGAG